>PISX010027691.1:0-22650 GCA_004024625.1 Mellivora capensis | reverse complement strand
CCCACCCACCTTTCCCGGCCCCCTCCCCCCAGCAACCCTCAGTTTGTTACGTGGAGCTGAATGTTGAATGCAACACAAAAGAGCCCTAGGAAACCAGGGGAGCCAGTGCAGCCAAGACCTCAGCCCTGACACATTTGACAGACTAAAAATTCCCTGAACGCTCTTTAACCACCAAGAACAAGGCTGCTATTTGCATCAGTTTTAGAAAAATAAATACTATCTGATGTTCTACAAATTAAGGAGGTGAAAGTGTGGATTTCCTTTATGCTAATGGCCAGGGATTTTTTATCAAGCTGCTGTGGACAATGCTGATATTAAAAAAAAATATTCGCTCTCAGAAAAAAAAAATGCAGCCTCGGACCATAAAAACACTAGGGCGTGGTTGGGACTCGACAATAATAATGACAGAAGGTGCTCACATTCTTCTCTCAAGAGCTTCACATTAACAACAACCAAAAAACCCCACACGAACTTTCTCTAATTTTCTCTCTTCAAACTTTCTCTCAGGGGGGCTTCCTTCAATCAAGGCTGCAGGCTTTAGACCGTGCTCTGCCCTCACTCCTGCATGGCGCCACAGTCTGCTGTTTTTCCAGGTCGGTTCCACCAGAGTGTTTGCTTTCTTTTAACCTGGAGCTTTTCTTTCTTTAATTAGGATCTCTGTTGAGATCTCTAAACTATGCAGAATGGGTTTCACTAATAGGTTTCAAAAGTGCTCCTGGATCTCTCCATAGCCACAGGGGGCAGTGGGCAACTCAGGGTGGGAAAGATGGCTACTCCCATGATTTGGCAACATTTGGGGAGTGGCAGAGCTATCCTTCTGGGCTAAGGTTTTCTGTTTTATTGGTAGAGTCTGATGTGTGGATTTAGGGAAGTGGACCCAAGTTATGGTGAAATGGTGATATGGATCTCTGCCAGATATCTAGCAAATAACTACAATGAAGAATAAGAGATTTCATTCTTCAAATGCCCTTTCTCAGAGGATCCACGTTGGATATTTTGTGGAGGATGTTGCTGTTACATGAAGTGAAACTATATTCTGTTCTTAAGCTTATTACAAAGACAATGTCAAAGAAAGGTGGGATTGTTTCATATTTACTTCTATTTCTTTTTAAAATGCATGTTCCAAGTATCAAGTTTAAAATGTGGGATGACTGGGCAGTCACAGGCAGGCGAAAGGGTTCTGTTGCAAATTTTCATGTGTGAACTTGTCGCTTGGAATTCAGAGCCCATTTCCCCATAAACGCTATAGTGACTGAGTTCCAAATGAGGACTTTAATACCGACTGAGAGAAAATGAAATAATTCGTGCAGAGGATACAGCAACACAATCATTTAGGAGCATTGTATTATTATATATGTTTCTGAGTATTAACATATATGGTTCAAAAACTCAACTATCGTGAATTTCCTTCTATTTAGCTGTATCAGCTAATACTATTTTGTTTCCATGATCATGGTCCTTCACTTTGCAGCTGAAAATAAACCACATGGGTTCATTTTACTCTGTTACTTAACTTTATTACAAATTCCATAATATAAATAACCAAATATATATGCATCTGCATCAGACACTATTCGTGTACCTAACCAATAGCCATTCTCACATTTTCCTTTACTGCAGAGCCTATAAACCACAAATACAAATAGATTAAGGCAATTAGAGAAATTCTTCATGCCAATAATTGCTTAGGGATCAGCATAGGAGTCAATGATTCAATTCTGGCCAATGACATACAAGTGAAAGTCCACTTAGTAATTTTTGAGAAAGTGGTTTTTTTTTTCTTCAAACATAGAAATAAACTACAGTAATCATCTCTTTCTGCTGGATGCTGCCTCTCTATATGAGATGCCTGGAACTGTGGCAGCCATTTTGTAAGAATGGGGGGTGGGGTTAGTGCTAGTAGATATTTAAGGAATATACTGTGAGCACAAGATTCTCTACTTCTTGAAATATGACAGTTAATACCTCTATCTATTTAAGTTCTTGCACTGTGGATATATTGGGCATTCACTGTTGACAGCATATAATCTGCTTACTTAGAGCTTTAGTGATAATTCAGTTCCACTATTTATTCTGCATGGAGGAAAAATCCTTGAAACCAGCACAGTGGAACAATACCTCTCTTACCTTGAATAAGGTCAGTTTGAGAATGAGTTTCTATTGTCAGCATGTTGGGATGAAGGTGGAAAAAAAGGAGAGTACGTTTCACAATCCTCCTGGATTGAATCTATATCACAAACTTTCATCGTTGTAAAAACTCCCAGAGTATCAGCTCTATGTTCCTTCATCTCATCACTCATACATAATAAGAGCAAATTTAAACTATAATGAAGTGCTATTTTCTTCTTAAGCACATTGTCAAAGAGAAGCATGATGGAGACTCTGCTGGTGAGCTTGTGGGAAAACAGCCGTTGTTATAATTCACTTGTGGGAGGCTAAAGGTGTGACTTTTTCAAGGGAATTTTGTAAAAATCTTAAAAAATTAAAATATTTTTAAACTTAAACCCAGAAAGTCCACTTCCAGGAATGTTTCCTACAGAGAGGCTCTACGCATCCACAAAGTATGGACAAGGCTATTATTGCTGTATTACATATAATGGTAAAAGAATCACTTACAATACTGATATTTAAAGATAAAATTACTTCTACCTTTAGAAGTTAGAGATCAGGACTTGAAACCCATGAAAGAAATTCCTCATGCCATAAAAGCTTAATTAATTCTTGAAAACTAAACAGAGTAATGAGTGTGAATATTTTATTCTCCTGTTCATTACCAGTGTGACACACTTCACTTGGCAACTATGAATTCATTTACTAGGTTTGGTTTTGTTTTTATTCAGAAAAATAGTCTTCAATTATTTAAAGATGATATAACCACTTTCCATTTCTGGTGTTATGACAGACTAGGGGTTCTGAAAATCTCCAAAATAATTCCTATAAATGCTGCATAAAATAGGAAAAGTAACCTTTAAATGCACAGCTGAGCAGTTGAGAAAGTAAGCAATCCTAAGGGCATAAAAGGGAGTGTGGAATGAAGATCACAGTGGTGAGCAGGCACTTCCCTGGGGTCATTTCCTTATCTTGGAAAACAAGAACATTGAGTGTGCACAGCTTTCCAGGGACAAGTAAATGCTTTGGGCTCCCATAGGGTGAAGTGTTGGAATCTGGATGCTGCACAGAGCTGAGACCCCTCAAGGTTCTGTCTCTACTCATAAGCCAGGCCAGGAAACACACCTGACTGCCAGCCACAGGAAATGGTGATGAGTCACCTGTCTTAGCCAGGGTACCAGATTAGCTAACAAACTTTCTCCTGAAAATTCATGATCACAAGCCTGCCCTCACATAGGTTTATAGTCTGAATTTCCATTATTTGAGCATCCAGGAAAATGCCAAGCCAAGAAATAAACATAAAGTTGCCCGAGACTATGTATCAAGGCACCTAGCAGAAGCAAACTCAAATCTCAGGACAAATCAACATCAGCCAAACACGACACCTGCTCCAGAAACTGCAAACTGCAAAGAATAAGGCAAAGGATAACAAAAATTTGCAAAACAGAGAGAAATAAGTCATTGTGAGAAGTGTCAGGAAAAAAAAGGCCTAAACCTTCAAGACAATAGAAAAAGCAAGATATAAAACAAATGTATATATATGACTTCTAAGACACATAACAAGAATTTGAAAACACGAGAAAAGAACAAAATACCATCTAGAAAGTTGGGAAGATTTAAAATGAACCAAAAGGAAATTCTAGAAATAAAAATTATAATCAGTAATAGCCCAAACCTTGAAACTGGACATACGAATAGTGACGTATTAATATAACGGAATACTTTACAGCAATAATAATAAATGGACAAAATTCATACAGCTTAAATGAATCTCATGAACATAATGTTGAGTGAAAAGAAGCTGAACACAAAGAATTCAAACTATATGCTTTTACATATCATAGTATCTATTTCAAAAAAACATATCAAAGCCATAGATTTATGTATTCTAAATAGGTGAACTATATCATATGTAAAAGATTTCTCTATAAAAACTGTCAAAATGCATTTTGATACACTAGCAATAATTAGGAAATGTAATTTATTAAAAGATACTATTTGCAGAAAAACAGATACTACTTCCAATTGCAAGATATGCAAGAATTTCAGCTAGAAACTTTAAGAAATTTATTAAAAATCAGCAAGATGGGAGACTCACTGTATCAGAGATCAAGTGCCTTTAAAAAGATGTATCAATACAGAATGAGATTTGTGCAGCCTTGACAATATGAATAAGGGAACAATACAGAGAGTTTCAAAAGAGACGCTTATAGGAACAAAAATTTGATGTACATCAATAATGGGGGGGGGCTATGCATGTGTGGGGACAGAGACATACAGATCTCTGTACCTTCTGCTTAACTTTGCTGGGAACCTAAAACTTCTCTAAACAATAAAGTCTAAAAAAAAAAAAACTTGATGTATGACAATGGTGGTTTGCAGGTCAGTAGAGAAAGGGTGGTTTTTTTTCTGCCCATTATGATGATGAAAATTTCATTACTTATACATAAGTCAAAAATAAGAAATTAGATCCTTTTTGTACCATATCAAAAATAAGTTCCATATATACTAATGACCTAAATATAGAAAAAAAAGTTGAAACTTCTAGAAGAAAAAAAAAGACATTATCTCTATGGAATGAAGCACAAAAGAAAAAGTTTTTGTGACACAGAATAGAATCTAAAAAACCCGAAAAACTCTACTGCATTCAAGTTAAAATTGTGCATCAAAATATATCATAATCCGAATGAGAAGATAAGAGCAAAATAGAAAATTATTACTGCAATGCATGCAAATGTTACTATCTGGTCAATATAAATCAGTATAATCATCAAAGATATAAACAATTAATATTAAAGAAACATGAAAATATGTTCAATCTCACCACTAATCAGGAAAATTCAAATTAAACTAGTTTATCCTCATCAGTTTATATGATCAAACTGGTTAAAGTAAATTTTCTCATCCTAACTGTTATGGAGCAACTTGAGCCAAAATAACCCTTAGAAACTTACTTGGGAGTATAAGTTGGTAGAATGATTTGGAAATATCTAACAAAAGGTTTAAAACCCTGTAATTTCACTCTGAGATATAGTTACCTTAGAGAAACCTGCATTTAACCACACAGAAGTAGTAAATGAATTCCCACAGGAGTAATATTTCCAATAATAAAAAACTCAAAGCAATCTAAATTTTCCTGAAAGAATATATAAATAAGTTGTAGTACAGTCATGTGAATGGAATGCCATTAAACAGAAAAAAGTAATGAAATAAGCTGCATAGATCAATATAAATAACTCACAGAAACATAATATTGAATGAAAAAGCAAGTTGGTAAAAAGATATGTATGAAGGGCATCTTGGTTCTTTCCACAGCTTGGCGACCGTGGCCATTGCTGCAATAAACATTGGGGTACAGATGGCCCTTCTTTTCACCACATCTGTATCTTTGGGGTAAATACCCAGTAGTGCAATTGCAAGGTCATAGGGAAGCTCTATTTTTAATTTCTTGAGGAACCTCCACACTGTTCTCCAGAGTGGCTGCACCAACTTGCATTCCCACCAACAGTGTAAGAGGGTTCCCCTTTCTCCACATCCTCTCCAACACACACTGTTTCCTGTCTTGCTAATTTTGGCCATTCTAACTGGTGAACCAAGATGCCCTTCAACGGACGAATGCATAAGGAAGATGTGGTCCATATACACTATGGAGTATTATGCCTCCATCAGAAAGGATGAATACCCAACTTTTGTAGCAACATGGATGGGACTGGAAGAGATTATGCTGAGTGAAATAAGTCAAGCAGAGAGAGTCAATTATCATATGGTTTCACTTATTTGTGGAGCATAAGGAATAACACGGAGGACATGGGGAGATGGAGAGGAGAAGGGAGTGGAGGGAAATTGGGGGGGAGGTGAACCATGAGAGACTATGGACTCTGAAAAACCACCTGAGGGTTTTGAAGGGGTGGGGGGTGGGAGGTTGGGGGATCCAGGTGGTGGGTATTAGGGAGGGCACCCATTGCATGGAGCACCGGGTGTGGTGCAAAAACTATGAATTCTGTTATGCTGAAAAGAAATTAAAAAAAAAGAAAAAGATATGTATGATATGATGGTATTTATTTAAGTTTAAAATAGGCAACACACACACCCGCACGCGCACACACACACAAGCAGTCTTTGCTTTGTGCAGTTCTGATATGCAGCGAATTCCAGATACTCTGGTTCAGCTGCTATCAGTTCACCACATCAGTCTCCCAACATGCAAATTTCAGCTACCGTGGTAAAGTGTTAGTAACTGACTGCCTTATATACGAATTTCTTTATGCAGATGTATAATGTTCAAGTTTCATTGCTGGCTCCTCTGTCCACAAACACCACATGGATGGCAAGTGTGCCATGATCACTGAGCAATCCTGTCACTTCTTCCAAAGTCTGGTGATGCTTGGTCACCACGCATCTGTGGTCCTTTCCACACACAGATAGCAAAACACGTAGCTGCGCGGCCTCCTTGCCCCCCAGTGATAAACCTAGGGCAAAATGTTGCAAGATGGATGCTGGAAAGGGGGATCTGGTCAACTAAACTGGAAGTGACCGAGGAAATGAAAAAATGGTAATGCTGAACACGACGGTACTATGGTCTGGGAGACTGCAGCTGTGTAGCCAGGAGAAATTAGTGAAGCAAACTTAACCACATAAGGTGAGAAAGTGGTTGTGACCCCCCTGCACAACCCCCCCCAAAAGATGGCGATGTTTCAGAGGAAGAAAAATTCCCATTAAAGCAACTTTCAGAGATATTTCATGACACTGAAAGAACAAAGGTTAAATGTTGGAAGCTGATTCAAACTCAGAAAGGAGTTTGGAAAAAAAATGTCTTGCTCCATATCCTATCCTAAGACATACAGTGAGAAGAAAGGAAGCACTGTTTGAACTACTCCTGGTGGGTTTTTTACAAAGAAGTAAAACACCTTCATCTGCCACATGTCTAATGCTTTCAGTCACAACATACTGAATAAATACTAGTTTTAACCTTTTTTTTTTCTTTTATGTTCATCACTGACAGTAAGAGTTTTAAACTACTTTAAATGTTTTAACAAAAATTCTTCAAGGTTTTGGAGCAACTGTAGTATCTGCCATTGATCTGAAATATTGCCTTGAATGGTTTCAGCTTGCACATCTGCTTTTATGTCCCACTACTGTACAAAGAAAAGACTGCCCATAGACACATGTATGTGAGGAATAGAAGATGCAAATATGGAAGTAAATGATAAACCAGTTCAGCCTATTACGCCCCTTTGGACCATATGGAAGAGGAAATCTTCCTACAGGGAACTTCAACCATATTTGTGATGTTTTAAATATTTTTTCTCACAGTGGCTATCTGAAAATTATTTGGTTACCATATGCCATTCTGAAGTCTGAAATCTTTTATTAGAAGGAAAAGAAATAACCATGTCACAGAAAAATAATGCTTTCCTAGAAAATATAAGCGATAAAAGGAACCCTGGAAAATATAACTAGTCCCTTAACATGGGTTGTCAGTTCTAAAAATGCAGTGCAAAGTCTTTAAGGAAAAAATAGGAGTTTCTAGAAAACTTGCTGTTTCTTTGATTATAAGCTGCTAATGTGTAGTGAGGAAATAAAACTGTATGTGCTCACCTAACCCCTTCTATCCAATTTACAGGCTGTTACATGATTTCAAGAACTAACTCTCTGGTTGAACTCAGAACTACTCTGAAAGCACCACAGATTTTATGGTCGTTAAGACGTTTGCCATGAAGAAATGCCCTGTGAGGGCAGTAGAAAGATGTTCATACCCTGTTGCTAGGTCATGAGAATGTTATAAAGGAATCTCAGACATGAGAACCACAACATGCCTTTGTGCTTTAAAACTTCTCAATTTACGAACCAAGAGTGGCAAGTTCCCATTATTCGGAGAAACACTTTAGCATGGTTCTTTTCTTAGGAATCTACTAAAACAAGTTGTTGGACAAGGTATTAGTTTCCTACTGCTGCTGTAACAAATTACCTCCAACTCAGTGGCTTAAAACAATATGATTTTTTTTAAGACAATTTTTTTAAATTTACTTGACAGAGAGAGATCACAGTAGACAGAGAGGCAGGCAGAGAGAGAGGGGGGAAGCAGGCTCCCTGCTGAGCAGAGAGCCCGATACGGGACTCGATCCCAGGACCCTGGGATCATGACCTGAGCCAAAGGCAGCGGCTCAACCCACTGAGCCACCCAGGCGCCCCAAAACAATATGATTTTATTAAACTACAGTTCTTTGAGTCTGAAGTCTAACATGGGTCTCTTGGGGCTCAAATCATGGGTGTCAGCAACACTGCACTGCTTTCTGGAAGCTCTCGGGGAGAAATATTTCCTTGCCTCTTCTACCTTCTAGAGACCACCTGCATTCCTTGGCTCATGGCTCCTTGCCTCCACGTTCAAAGCCAGTAAGAGTTAAATGGAGTCCTCATAGAACATCCTCTTCTCTTCTGTCTCCCTCATCTACTTTTAAGTACCCATGGGAATAGACTGGACCTACCCAGGTAATCCAGGATAATCTCTGCATTTGGGTATTTCTAACAGTCACATCTGCAAAGTCCTTCTTGCCATGGAAGGTAACCTATTTACAGGTTCTGAGGATGAGGATATAGACCTCTTTGGGTAGGGGTGGCATTATTTTTTCCCACCACAGTATGTTTTTGTTCCAGCTGCTGTACAGGAATTGAAAATCCTGGCATAAGACCCAGACATTTTATGGTACTGTGGTTTTAAGGATGAGTGTAGGATGCAAGTAAACTCAGGGCTGGAAGTCACTCTGACAAATAGTTTGGGGAGTTTTGAGTGATGATACAAAGGAAGCCAGACTCAAACAGAGTCTCCAGAGCAGTGCAATCACTATTATCACGTTCCTACCACGTTTCTGTGTTTCTAAAGCCAATCTCAAATCTGCATTCCCGGAGATTTGGTGAGAGGTTTCGTTTTCACATTTCAACATTATTTTCAGCCTTAAGTACACACAAATCTACAGTTTCAGGGCTTTAGATGTGGTCTAGTTTATAATGAGACAGATTATTTCTACATTGTCAATGTACAAGCCTGCTTACAATGGAGAGTATCACACTTTCTCCATAAGCAGCACCATTTATTTGTCTGAACTTTAAAGAATATCATATTCTGCCTCTGGTAGACTATCAAGGCAATTGAAGTAATCCCCTAAGTCCAATGCAAAAGCCCTATATTTTCTGAATTTGCTCTGTTTTGTTGAAAGCACTTAGATGTCTTTTGAAATATGTGTTTACTTAATAGAAGACAAGGCGCCATTTTCCATCAATAAACTCATAAAGGAAAGAGATTAAATAATGAAATGTATACAGCACGTGTACAGCATATCTTTGCTATCATCAACACAGCAAGAGCCCCTGAATCACTTAGCTCTTCGTCTTTTCCAAAGAAGTGTTTTGGTAAAAAGTGCTCTCAGAAATGACCTTTCCTTCTGTTTATTTAAGGCAAATCAGAGGAACAGATGAGTCTTCATAAACGCGTGGGCCAGAGGTATAATACCTTAAGAAATATTTGCTGCAATGTTCTATATATTCCTATGAGAAAAGGCTTCTGGTGCTCAGCGAAGCTTAGCCCTGACTCGAATGTACAAATTACTGTGAACATCTCCTCAAAAATTGAGAGAAATTATTTGAATTGCCCACTTATATGAAATAACAGAATGTGAATTAAAGATTTCTCCCATCAATCCTTTTTCTTTTTCCTCTGAGCATGTGTTAAAACAAACAAACCAAAGACAAAAAATAGAAATCTTCAGCACTAGTCACCTGGTATCAAATCTATAAACCTAATTCAGGCCTTCCCCCATGACTCCTCTGGAACATACAAATTTCTCCTAAGCTAACTGGCATCCAGTAGACTTTTCTTTTTCTTGTTTGTTGTTTGGGTCTGTCGGTACCATTGTTTCCAGATGTTGGTAACAGTATTCTCCCTGCCTGGGCCTGTGCTTTCATGAGGTTTTGCATTCAGAATGGGTGATTTAGGTAAAATGGATCCGTGGAAGTTTGTTAGTCATAAGCACATCTTTCTGTAGTTCCAGACTGTGGGTTTTTTGTCCCCGAGATCATATATGTGTATAGGATTTTTAAAAGTCACGCAGACACCAAGTCAGACTATTGAAAGCAAGGGTTTCCTAGTTTAACATGGAGCCCATGGTAAGGCCCACCCTTACAGAATCACACCAAATCACAGTGACTTACGTCATAAACCATTGTAGGGAACGGCCAAATCAAAACAAAGGTCTCTTAAGTAACTAAGCAAGAATCCTTCTAAAACATGCCGGACCACTGAAGCAGAACCCTCAGAAGCTTATTGGCTTGTTCAGATCCGTTTATGATAAAGTCCTCCATGGATCACATAGCTCTAAAATAAGATAGAGCTTTTTGAGGGAAGGCATTTGTAAGACGCTATTTCACCTTTAGCCCCAATTTTCCCGGTTATGACATTTGCATGTTCCTCTTGATGCCACTTAGCTATTTCAGTGCCCTTCAGCATCTGTCCGTTCCTTGAGCGGATGCAAGGGATGTCGGGGGGATGAACAGTGGGGCTTCGGGAAGACATGATGGTGCCTTTGTTTGCACTTGACGAGATGGGGCCCTGCTCTCTACCTTGGCATCTCCAGGAGTCATTCAGGGAGAACCATACGCAAAGTTTCAGGCCTGTTTTTGAAGGTTAGGTTCTCCCATAAATAAATGGAAAGCATTTGTTTATTAATTTTTTTAAAAGATTTCATTTGTTTATTGGACACACAGAGAGCTAACAAGAAAGAAGAGAGAGACAGCACAAGCAAAGGGGAGCAGGCATGGGGGGAGCAGCAGGAAGAGGAAGAGGGAGAAGCAGGCTCCCCGCTGAGCAAGGAGCCCTTTTGTGGGCTTGATCTCAGGACTCTGGGATCATGACCTGAGCCAAAGGCAGATGCTTGACCCACTGAGCCACTCAGGTGCCCCGAATAGCATTTATGTAGAAATGGCAAGCACCGGAAGGATGGAAAGTTACCAAGAAAATCTGTAATTGAGAATACACCCAAGGAAGAGGAGAACTCAGTATGGTCAGAAACACTTTCCTCAGGAAAGCAGAACAGGGCACCTCAATTTACTCTGTGGTTCACCCAGACTTGCTTCACAAGCTACTGGATTAGCTAATGATGAGGAGGAGAGACTTTCAAGTAAAAATTCTTTCCTGGGACAGGCTGACAAGCACTCCACATGGCACTATTTCTTCCTTTCTGAAACACTGAAAAAATTCGAGTTCTATTTTAAAATCTAACCAAACTATAACTAATAACAAGGCTAAGAGGTTGGAACAGAAACCATTTCTGTGATGAAAGATGAAGCATTTTAATTAAATTTTAAAGAACAGGAGCCAAGAAAGGAGCCCTCTTTGTTTATAACGTTTTAAATGGATACTCTGCTGGGTCATTTGTTGTCTTATGAGAGCTTGCTGGAAGGGGTTCCACATGAAAGAATTAAAAAAAAAAAAAAAGCCCATAACTGATGTAGGAAACTAAGGGACCTGCATCTAAAGGGCAAATGAACAAAATTTCTCATATTTCATAAAAGGTACTGTTATTCATTGGAAACTTTGCACAATATCTGCCAGACTGAACATGAGGTATTATTAGCTGAGTTCACACCATCAAGATTTTCTTGTTAATGTTTTTAAGACTTAAAAGGCTATTTTAATTCAATCATAAACTAAGAAAAATTTCTGTGGTAATAATTCTCATTAACAACTATACAACTTAGGTAAAGCAGTCAATTGAGAAATACCTTATTAAAATACAAGACATAATCACATACTAGAAATTCTGTCCTCGGGTTGGCATAATGAAGAACTTGGAATATTAGACTATTAGCTTCACCAGGGTTTAAAAGAACAGTGCTTATACTGACCTGTAGCATATTAACCACACGCCGAAACATTTTGTCTCCTTGTTCAAAGGAGGACAGATTTGTTTATAAGTTATATACCGTCACTTAATTTGCTCTATTGTTAACTTACTTCTGAATAATTTTAATATTTGATGAAATACCGAATGAAATTTTTTGAGTTATCATAAATCCTTTCTTTACAGGATCAACTAATAAATCACTTAGATTTGTAATAGATATTTTTGTTATCTATATTCAAGAAGTATGCATCTAATAATCTTGATTGAGCACAAGATTTATACTATAGGCACAGTTGTAGGCATTGGGGACCCAGAGATAAATTAGAATTAGTTTTTGCTGCCAAGAAGCTAATTATCTATTATCTTAGTGAAACTCCTTTGAATGAACTCTCTTTAGAAGGAAACTAATCAAGCAAGAGGAGAAATCATCATGCACAAATTTAATAAATTACAAAGTTTTGTGAAGGACAGTGGTTAGCCATATAAACATTTTTTTATACAAGATTTCTACATACATTCATCTAATTGGATTGGCAATACAGACAATCCCAGAGAAAGATGGAATGTCTTTTTCCCCAAACTCAACTTTTGGTGGCCTTGCCAATTTTCAATGGTAACTCCTCCCCCAACTCTGTCTCCTAGTTACCGTTCCTCATTAATGGAAATGGAGAGGAGCTATGATCACTCTTGTACTCTTGTAAATTTAGGATGAATAAATTTCATCTGGTATCTTAGCAAGATTTTCTTCTTTACATTAGAATTAAAAACGTTTCATATGTTATAGAGATTTTAGCTGTTAGTAAGCTGATAGGAAGTATTAGTGATTGGAGAGGTATCCTAGATGCGTGTTTATCTTACTTATCAAATCTAGTCCTTAGGGATTCTGATCTCATCCCTCAGGGTGACCCGAATGAGAAATGATTAGAAGGATCTGTGCATTCTGTTCTACATACCTCCAAGCTAGTGCCTGTTGCTTTCTTGGGAAAGACATAGAAGCTAAAAGTCCTTGAGAACTCATCTTGGAGCAACAGAGCGTTCTTCTTTGCTCACTTCATCCAAAAAGTAGAATATGCCCTGTCAATGCAAGATTTTCCACTTGCCTTCCTGGAGTTTCTCATATGAGCAAAGGAAGGCCCCCTGGCATCTCCTCTGGGTCTAATTCAAATATGCCTTTCATCTTTCTCTCTGAGTGCCATGTATCTCTTTAAACACGGATGGCTTTTTGAGGAGCAGATACTTAAATTTTTATATGCATACATAATAAGCACTCCTATTTTTTAAAAAATTAAATAACAACAGCAACCGTAGCACTGTTTGAGCTCCCTTTATGCATAAATGTTATGCCACGCTCTGTAGCAGATACAGGGACGAGCAAGACTGGGTCCTGGACTCAAAAACCGTTACACTCCAGTGAAGGAGTGAAAGCCATTTAAGAGAAACCGAGGTAGCGATTTCAGCATGAGAATTTGAAGATCCTGTACTGTACTGTAATACTGTAATAAAGTATTTTTAAAATCATTTTTTCCTCTGAAAACATCAAGATTTGGGGCAAAAGTAAGGGTGTCATTTCAATAAATCTTACTGGCTAACTCAAGTATTTTGTATTAAGAGAAATGATTGATTATCATAATAAATGGATAATAAATGTTGGTCTCCATTCTTAGCCTTGGGTTTACATATGACCTTCAAAGTGTTTCTACTCTCTCTGAAATTACACGCAAAATTTTGCATGCATATGAAAATGTGCATTTTTCTAGCAATGGGGAACAAAGGTAAGTGAATTATTCATTCAAAGAAAAAGTAACGATGCACTGAATGCTTGTTCTAAATACATGTTCAGTCTATCAAAGCTTTATGATATTCTTGATGAACATTTTTCTGTCATTTAAAAAAATGAATGTCATTCATTATCTTCCCACCATGAAAAGATATATGGGGCTGGGGGTTGGATGGGGGTACTGAAAGAGAGAATAAGTATCTTGTAGAAATTGGGAGGTGCTCTACTTTTTACATAATAATTGACTCTATATGCAGCTAATTAAAGCGCAGAAAGATAGCATCAAGTCATAGACAAAGAATTTGTGAACATAATGGTCTTTGTTAGCAGCAAAATCATTTTTTAAGGAATGAGTTTTCAGCATAAAACAACTTATTTAATAAAAAATTTACAGACATAGAAAATGCCATCCATTTGGAAAGCCATGTATATAAGGTGTGAATTGATGAATAATTAAGCTTATTTCTGAACACAAGCTGATGCATGAACTTTAATAGCTGAACTATTTAAAAAAAATACCAACTTGAGGGGTGCCTAGATGGCTCAGTCAGTTAAGCACCCAACACTTGGTTTAAGCTCAGGTCATAATCTCAGGGTCCTGTGCTCAGCATGATCTGACCTGGCATCAGGCTCTGTGCTCAGCATGGAGCTGCTTGAGGATTCTCTCCTCCTTCTGCCCCTCCCTATGCCTGTACTCTCTCTCTCTCTAAAATAAATCAATCTTTAAAAAAATACCAATTTGAAAAAAATCAGATCAGAGAATCCTACAGAAATATTTTGTAACTTTTCTACATGCTCCAAGAAAACACTTTATTTTAAAGATCTTTCCCACAAGTGTTAGATACCTAGGTGGCTCCGTAGATCCCTTATCAAAGGAGAACAAATCCTCAACTTAATATACAGCTTTTTTACAACCCAAGCATATATATATTATATATTTAATTTTTAATTTAGCTTAGAGTAAGAGGAGTCCTGATTCTTCTATGTCAGCCATTCATGAACTGGTGACTCTAATTACTGCAACTGTGACACTAACCACCAAGTTCTCTTACACTTCAAAGCACACTGATCTTGAGATACTAAAAAATGAATTTTAACAATAACAAATCTGGTGTCAGCAATGACAACCGTGTGATGGGATCTTCCAGGTAGGGTGCGTCGCTGCCCTGGAATCTGTACATTACTTACAGCCTTGTTGTATGCCAAGATCTGTGCTGAGTCCTTGGCTGAAAGGCAAAGGTCAATGGGACAAAGTTCTAAGGCTCCAGGGGCTGAGAGGCTTGTAGTAGATCTACTTCTCTGCTGAACTAGCTAGATGTTTCTCCATCATTGTAGCAGGTTGAATCCTGTTGCTCCAAAATTCATGCCCATCCAGAACCTCAGAGTATGACATTATTTGGAAATAGCATCTTTGCCGATGCAATTAAGATAAGGATCAAGATGAGATCATGTGGGGACGTGGGGCCCCAATCCAATGAGGGTGTCCTTATGAGAGACAGAAAAGAACACAGAGACCCATACAGAAGATAGGAGGCCATTCGAAGATAGTGGGAGAGACTAGAGTTATGTTGCCCTAAACCAAGAAATGCCAGGAGTCACCAGAATCTGGAAAAGGCAAAAAGGATCCGTCCTGAGAGCTTCCTGGGAGATCCTGCCCCTGCCAAGGCCTTGATTTTGGCCTTTTGGCCTCCAGAATTATGAGAATAATATTCTGCTGTTTTAAACCACCAAGTTGTTGGCAGTTTCTAAAGGCAGCTCCAGGAAATGAACACAGCTGTGTTTCTAAGTCCTCAGCTTCTGCAGAGCTTTGGAATCTAGAGCCTGGGATCTTTCTCTCCCTACGCAGAAGGACGAGGTTTTCTTGGCATGGGTCTGGGAAAGCCTAAACTGCTAAACTCTAAGGGCCAAGACGCTGCTTTGGAACCAGTTTGCCTGGGTTAGATTCCAGCCCTGCCGTTTACTGTGTGACTTGAAGCTCATGACTGAAGCTCCCTCTGTCTCGGTTTTCCCACCCGTAAAGTAGGAAGACTATTACCTTCTTTATAGGGTACTTGGGAGGATTAAATGAGTTGATCTGTGAGGTGTTTCAACTACACGTTACACGGGGTTGATACTCAATCCGTGTTATTTATAATCATTACTACACGATTATTATTACGTGACAATGGTTCATTCCTAGGTTTTGCCACGCAGACCTCCTCAGGAGGGCATGGGGTGAGCATGCTCATGGCCCAGAAGAGCACTGGGAACCGAGCTTGGTTTTCCTGTGAACAGGACTTTCTTCTCTCAAATAAACTGCACTGTAGGGTGTAGACTTCACCATAAATTAGATCATCTCTGCCTTGGGCCTTTCAACACTTCTTAGCTACACTTTACGTAATGAGCACAGCCACTCCACCTGGCATGCGCCTAGTGAGGGATCCAGGGGGTGTGTGGGGTGTTCAGGGCTGCTGTGGTAATGCACCACACACTGCGTGCTGAACACAATGAAAGTTTATTTGTGTAGCTTGTGGGGATGAGGCATTCTAAATCCAGGTGTTGGAAGGTTTGGTTCCTTCCAAAGGTTCTGAGAGTCTGCTAGACTAGAGTCTGCTCTAGCTTGCGGTGGCTGGCTGCATTCCTACCTGTGTCAAGGCAATGCCCATCTCTTCCCTGTGTGTTTCTGTGACTTTGTCTTCTCTTAATAGGACACCAGTCACACGGGACTAGAGCCCACCTGGTTCCAGCGTGATGCCATCTGGACTTGATCATCTGCAAAGACCTATTTCCCAAGAGGGTCAACAGTCACAGGCACTGGGTGGGGGAGGCTCAGGACTCCAACCTTTCCTTTTGGGGGACATTAATTTGACCTACAGCTGTCCCCATATATAAATGAAGCAAAACAAGAGTCAGCAGCCACCAATTTACAGACTTATTAAAAATATTAAAATACTATCCTTGTCTGAAAGTTTTCACACAATTGAGAAAGGCTTGTCTAAAATTAGTAGCTTTAAAAAGTCTTGAAAGATGGCTGTTATGAGAATCTGACAGTGTTTTAAATGTGTGTTTATATTATATCAATATTGGACGTGGACCTACCATCACTCCTTCACTGGATTACCTCATTTTCTTTTCTTTTTTTTTTTTTTAAGATTTATTTATTTGTCAGAGAGAGCGAGCACAGGCAGACAGAGTGGCAGGCAGAGGCAGAGGGAGAAGCAGGCTCCTGCTGAGCAAGGAGCCCGATGTGGGACTCGATCCCAGAACACTGGGATCATGACCCGAGCCGAAGGCAGCTGCTTAACCAACTGAGCCACCCAGGCATCCCAATTACCTCATTTTCTTAATTAGCAATGCTCCTTTTATTTTTTAAAATACACATTTTAAAACCAAAGAAAACCGACAGAATGGGAAAAGATATTTGCAAATGACATATCAGATAAAGGGCTAGTATTCAAAATCTAGAAAGAACTTAGCAAACTTGACACACAAAGAACAAATAATCCAATCAAGAAATGGACAGAAGACATGAACAGACATTTCTGCAAAGAAGAAATCCAAATGGCCGATAGACACATGAAAAAGTGTTCAACATCACTTGGCATCAGGGGAATACAAATCAAGACCACAGTGAGATATCACCTCACACCAGTTAGAATGGCTAAAATTAACCAGTCAGGAACTGACAGGTGTTGGCGAGGATGCAGAGAAAGGAGAACCCTCCTACCCTGTTGGTGGGAATGCAAGCTAGTATATCCACTCTGGAAAACAGTATGGAGGTTCCTCAAAAAGTTGAAAATAGAGGTACCCTATGACCCAGCAATCGCACTACTGGGTATTTACCCTAAAGATACAAATG
The DNA here is from genome assembly GCA_004024625.1 of Mellivora capensis. Lineage (NCBI taxonomy): Eukaryota > Metazoa > Chordata > Mammalia > Carnivora > Mustelidae > Mellivora > Mellivora capensis. The sequence continues at coordinate 5,030 of PISX010027691.1, read as the reverse complement.
TAGTGATCCAAAGGGGCACATGCACCCGAATGTTTATAGTAGAAATGCCCTCAATAACCAAACTATGGGAGGAACCTAGATGTCCACCAACAGATGAATGGATAAAGAAGATGTGGTGTATATACACAATGGAATACTATGCAGTCGACAAAACCCCAAAATCTTGACATTTGCAATGATGTGGATGGAACTAGAGGGTATTATGCTAAGTGAAATAAATCAGTGAGAGAAAGACAATTATCATATGATCTCACTGATATGAAGAATTTGAGAAAAAAGACAGAGGATCACAGGGGAATGGAGAGAAAAATGAAACAAGATGAAACCAGAGAGGGAGACAAACCATAAGAGACTGTTCATTTCAGGAAACAAACTGAGGGCTGCTGGAGGGGAGGGGACTGGGCGGGATGGGGTGGCTGAGTGGTGGACACTGGGGACGGTATGTGCTATGGTGAGTGCTGTGAATTGTGTAAGACTGATGATTTACAGACCTGTAGCCCTGAAACAAATAATACATTAGATGTTAATAAAAAAGATAAAAACCAAATATGAGGGGCGCCTGGGGAAAAAAGTAAAAAACACATTTTAGAAAGACAAACTGCATTAACCCAGATCTTTGAAACTAAGCATACGTGAAGAGTTTAATACTTTAATTAAATTAAACCTCTGGAAGATGACTCCTCCCTCCTCTTTCTGGCTCACAAACTGCCTGCAGAATGTATTCAGCTCTTGGGTCAGCATTTACAGGACTCTCTGGTTCCAGTTCAGGTCTCATTTTCTCATTTGAGTATTTCTCCAAAGGCTTCCTATGTGTCATGTGCCTACTTTTCTAGAGGATCCTTTTGCTTCTATCAGTTTCGTCTACTGATTGTCATAGTTCAAGCCCTCTGCCCACTGCATCAACCCCACATGCAATGACTTCTACTCATTCCCCTCTTCTTTCTGTCAAGATCCCTCTCCAGGTGGCGCCCGAACCTTCTGCTTTTACCTCTCTGTGCTTCCTTGTAAAAGAGATGCATCTTCAGATCCCGCTATCGTATTCTGACCTAGGTTATAAATTCCTTGGTTGCCAAAACTATTGGTCTGTAGCCTGTCACAGTGCCTTGTATACAGATGGTGCTCAAAATACATTTGCCATTGGTGATTGATTCTTTTGTTCACCTCAGATTATAATTCATTATTTCTGAGTGACTTTGTCAGAAATAATAATGGTTGGATTTAGCAATTTGCATTTATGTTTAATTCATATTAGTTTTACAAGACTGAGGGGTTTAAAGAAGTTTTATTCTTTTTGTATAATATGTATTACTACCACTATTGGAACTTACTGCACCAGTCACTGTTTGAAGCTCTTTACATACACTTGTCTCATTTTATCCCCATAGTAACCTTTTGTACTAAGCATAATTATCTCTATTTTACAGATGAGGAAATTGAAGCTTAGTGAAATTAAATAACTTTCCCAATGTCACACTGCTGATAAATGGAAAGTTGGAGCCTAGGTCTGTCTGTCCCCAAATGCTGTGTTCTTAGTCAGAATTTCTATAATTTCCCTGTCACAAAAACCTTTTAGGAAACTTCTTAAAAACAGAGTCTGGGGTTCCACACTAGAATTCTGAACCAAAGTCTCTGGGGGAAGAACCTGGGGATTTGCATTTTGACATGCACTTTAGGGAATTTTTGTGATCAGACAAATTTGGGAAACACTCAATAATTTGGTATGGCCTACCAATACGTGTAAGTCCCTGTGTTGAATGGTTCCCCATAGATGGTTTGATTTTCATTATGGTTTCAAGGAACACAAAATGTCCACAAATGTTCAAACTGACCAGAGAAACAAAGCCTTCAGGTCCCTTCTGTAGGCCTACTATACCCCCAAGGACACCAAGGGTCTGCAGCTGACCTTGCCTTCTGCCCCATGCCCAGGAACAAGGGTTGGTGACCTATGCAGGGTAGAAGAGCTCCACACTTGGCTTAATGTTCCGCTGCCATTGTTCTGAAGCTCCTAATAGTTTCTTAACAAGGGGTCCTGCATTTTTGTTTTGCACCAGGCTCTGTCCATTTCTTAGCTGGTCCTGCTAAGGAGCTTGGTACTGGTAAGACACAAACATGTGACCCATAGCACTTAAACTTCCCCATCCCAACCTTGCCTCAAGTGGCTCAAACTAGTGCTTAGTAGCTACAGCTCTATACAACTCTCTCCTACTACGTTCCCCTTGAACAACCAGTGTTTATCCCCAGATTGTAAATGATGACATTGAACTGGTGCACTAGGAAGGAGACAGGTTATGAGTGGCAGCAAAAAGGGTTGAGATGTGAACGCATCACTCATGAGATCCCAAGGTTGAAGGGGTGTGGAATGGGCAAGCTGGTGGGAGAGGCATACCCCATCTACTTCACAGGTCTTACTGGTTAAGTACAGGTCTAGAGAAAATGTATGAAGACCTCTGCAGGTCTACCTGATTATTACGTATAGGCTTCCACCTTATTTTGTAACATATGTTGTTGTTGACATAATGCAACCATATCTCTTTTTGAAATACTATTATTTTAGTCTTTTGTCAATAGGCAAAATGGAGAATGTACTGCATTTCAAAACATAAAGTTAAAATAAAGTTTGGAAAGATTGAAACCAATGAAGTAAGCCTCTAAACACAATTCTACTCTGCAGACAAATTATCCCAAGAGTAGAATCCATAATGAAATGAAAACTCACATCATTAAAAAAAAATACTTCTTATACTACATTTATAATGTTATATTCTACACTGTCTTCCTGGCTGATACACGGAGAATTTTATGGAGCATCTGAGAAAATGTTCTGTGTGCAGTGATGTATATACTAGGTACTTTTTGATCCTTTCTGCCAAGGCAGAACCCACCTTTTCTCTTTCTTCATCTTTAATCTCTTATTACTCCAGGAAGGATCAGAGCAGGCCAACTCATAGCCACAAGGAAGACTGAATTCCAGGTGGGGACAGGTTCTCAGGTTCCGAAAGCAGCCTCTCACTGTTATAATAAAGCTATGAGGTCCAATATGGCAACCACTAGCCATATGGGGCTCTTTAAATTTTAGCTAGCTAAAATTAAGTAAAGTTAAAAATTCAGATCCTTGGTCATACTAGTCACATTTCAAATGCTCAGTAGCTACCAAATGAACCACACAAATTAAAGAACATTTCCATCATCACAGTAAACCATTGGGTAGCATTGCTCTAGAATGCCAAGCAACAGGCCAACAAAGGAAAGCAAAATCCTGGCTCCTTAGTGCCCTATTTCTCCCCCAGTGGAGAGCTGCTTTCAGAGAGAATAGCTCATCTTCTTTATGGCTTTTTGGGTGAAATAGCACAAACTGATTCTTAAAACACTAGCACAAAAGGCCACAGACTCAAATTTATTATTGAACTCCCTCACCATACATACATAGACTTATTCTGAATTAAGGATTAGTTCATCATTAATTCAATGTTTAAACTTTTAAATGAGAAAGGTGATTCCCCCCCCCCCTCCTTAGGACCAAGCCCTAAACCATGCATTGAAGCCTGGGATGGATCCAGGCCAGCTGGGACACAGAGCATTCTTGGAGCTGACTACAGTGTGCCCCTGTTCCCACAGTCTCCAAGAAAACAGGGGAGAGATGCGATCTGACTCGTAATCTCATTTTGTCTTTCTCCCCATCTTTAACAAGAGTTCCTCCAACTACACTGATCTCAGTAGTTTTGAGCCCCCAGTTGGGGTTACCATGGGGTTAAAGGAGGTTCAAGATTGAGGTAACTATAGCAGCAATAAGCACAAATGTGAAATTCTCAGGGTAAGCATTTCTGCTTGTGTGTGTGTGTGTGTGTGTGTGTGTGTGTGTAAAAGGGAGGGAGTAGCTATATGAAACAGAAATGGTAGACACTACATTACTTTTTCCTAAATATAAATGTTATCCAGTTTTTTCTTGATTCTCTAATGGGGGTCCTTGCAGAAGGATGTCAACAGGTCAGAAGGAGGCCTGGCTACTTGAGTTAAGAAGGCTAAGAAGAGTTAGAAAAGTAGTTTAGGAGTTTTCTCAAAAATGAAAAGTGCTAAGAATCTGTACGGTACCTGCTGGATGGCTAGTTTGTGCAAGCACATGCTGAATGCCTCTGGTGACCACTATCCTGAGAATGTAGACATCTGTCCTCTCTAAATTCTCATCAAGAAGAATGGGCAGAATGTGTTGTTTTGTGTTCAAAATCAGGGGCCTAGAAGTGGCCAACTTGGGGTGTCTCCCTTGCAATGACGAGTGTCCAGGCCTTGATCCCCTTGGAAACGCTGGCTCAGCAAGGAGGGGAAAGGCCACTGACAGTCCCTAGGGTAAGTTGCTACAATATAAAATTGCCGCGCACAGATCCCAACAACAGACGCTTTGTCCTAGTCCCGTGGACTGCTCCTGGACTCCCCGTACCCAAGATCCCCCAATAAACCTATGTCTCAGCTGCTACCTCAGGTCTTTCTTTTGGCCTCACTGGACCATCACCCACCTTAGGCTTCGCATCTACAGGGGTACAGCTGCACAGAATCGATGTTCCGAACTGAATTACTTTTGTTGGTTTCTCTTAGCATATTAAACATAATTTGCTTCTTTGTAATGTCATAAGAGAAAATCTAGTTAACTGCACGAATAAATGACCAGTTTCAGGTATGTTAAGGCCACCACCTAAAGCCCAGAGTGGAATCAATAACTTGTTCTTTCTCCTTAATCCCAAAGAGAAGCTGTAAAGTTTCCTTTATTACAGATGCTACTTTGAGCCATTGTCTGATTTTCTACAGCTGTTAGAGTCACTTCTTTTGGGGGTCATCAGCATAAGCCAGAAAAACGGTCAGTTTTGCAAAGAAACAACCAAACTTAATTTTGGTGCATCTTAAACAATACTTACACTTAAACAATACCAGATGCATTTTTCCATCTGTAAGTTTGGAGGATTAAGATGAAGACTTTATCTCTTTGAAATAAATAAATAAATAAATGAATAAATAAATAAATAAACATTAGAAATAAAATG
>PISX010027690.1:0-22626 GCA_004024625.1 Mellivora capensis | reverse complement strand
TTTAGGCTTGGTGGTTGCATACTCTTTTAAGCCTTGCCGGTCTTGGAAACTCTTTATATCTCCATCCATTTTGAATGTCAGTCTTGCTGGATAAAGTATTCTTGGCTGCATGTTTTTCTCATTTAGTGCCCTGAATACATCTTGCCAGCCCTTTCTGGCTTGCCAGGTTGCTGTGGACAGGTCTGATGTTATTCTGATGGGCTTTCCTCTGTATGTAAGGACCTTCTTTGTCCTAGCTGCCTTCAAGAGATTTTCTCTAGAATTATAATTCCTCATTCCTACTATCAGGTGTCTCGAGGTGTTTCGAGAATCTAAAATCTTGGGGGGGGGACCGTTCTGCCTCTAGTACATGAACGCTGTTTCCATTTGCAATATTTGGGAAATTTTCATGAAGAACGTGTTCCACAATATCTTCTAGAATTCTTTCTTTCTCCTCCCCTTCAGGTATTCCAATAATTCTGATGTTGGAACGCTTCATGGCATCATTTATTTCCCTGATTCTGTTTTCATTACTTCTAAGCTGTTTGTTCCAGGCTTCCTCCTGATCCTTTCTCTCTATCTGTTTGTCCTCCAGATCACTAATTCTATCTTCTGTCTCAGCTACCCTAGGTTTTAGGAAATTTAGATTAGATTGGAACTCATTGAGAGCCTTGTGAACATCATCCCTGGTGGCTTTCAGTTCTGCCCTAATCAATTCTGTTTGGCTGTCCATGGCTTTCTCCAACCTAGCTATTGTCTGGATAATTGTTAGCCTGAATTCCCTTTCCGATATAATGTCTATGTCGGTAGCCATTAGCTCTGTTGCAGAGGGCCCATCCTCTGAATTTTTCGTCTGCTGGGCATTCTTCCTCCTATTCATTTTGGTGAGAGATGGCTGAATGGTTGTAGCTGGATGTATCGACCTTGGTGCAGTGAAGGTGCACCCTGGAATGCATCTGAGCAATCAAGAGTCCCCACCGAAATAAAAGAAAAAAAAAGAAAGAGAGAAAGCAGAAAAAAAGAGAGAGAGAGAGAGAAAGAGAGAGAGAGACAGGAAAAAGAAAGAAGGATAAAAGAGAAGGCTCAGCCCAAATGGGCCCCAATGTAAGGTTTGTGAAGTATACAAACAAATACAGAGAAACAAAAAAGTCTTATAAAAGTATATGACAAGAGAAGAAAAAAATATGTACATATATATGTAGAAGCAAAACAAAGAAACAAACAGACGAACAAAAAAAAGAACCTCTTCCAAAAAGAACCCAAAGTATAAGATTTATATACTACCAGGACAAACACAAATATACAAAATTACTGGTAGGAGAAAAAGATTGGGAGAGTGGTTGTAAATTCTCAGTGTGGGCGAGGAAGGTTATTTTGCTTCTTCCTTTATGTATCTTGATATCCTTTTTAAAGGATACAACTTTCCTAATGTAATAGGGGATTAAAAATTGGTTTACCTATAGGGGTAGCATTGATTGGGGGAAGGGGATTACCTTGAAGTTTAACTCTATATGAATATTAGCAAAGAAAATTAAAGAAAAGAATGATCTAAACTAAACTGAAGTGAAATTTAAAAAAAAAATTAAAGAATAGAAAAGCAAAAGAAAAACATGGGTATATGTATCAAAAAGTTCAGGTTAAAAGGTTATTATGGAATTTTATGTACTGGACATCTCACTGTGATAGTAAATAGGTTAAAAAATCTATATAAAAAATAAAAAAAGATTTAAAAAAATTTAAAAATGAACCAGAATAGTGGGAATGAATTAAAAATTAAATGTTGTATCTATGAAGTAGTAGTGATTGTTTTCTTCTTGGCCGGTTGGCTTTCTGGTGGAGGGGCCTGCCACGTGGGTTTTCAGGCAGTGTTTCCTGAGTTAAGTCCTCCCGCCCCCCTCCAGTGGGTGGGCTCTGAGGAAACCGGGCCTTCAGGCTCTTGTTCTCTGGAGGTTTTTATGTCTGTTCGATTGCTTTCTCTCCCCTTGGCAGTTCCCGATGGTTCTTGGAGGTTTAGAGGAAAGCAAACTGCACCCAGACCTCCCTCCCAGATAGAAGCCCCAGTCCATTCCCTTCTGGGTGCTGCATAGCATGTTCCTAGCCTCAATCTCTGAGGACACCTGTGTGTCCTGCTTGTACTCAAAACCACAACAGCGGCAGCTGTCTGGGCAGCTCCAGACCACCAGAAAGGTCCCAAGCAGTGAACGCACACTGAGATTTTTCCCACTGGCCCGGACTGGGAGTGCTCAGACTTTCCGGGTCCGAGAGCACTGTGCTGGTGCCGCCAAGCGCCTCTCTCAGTGGAGGGGGTGGAGCACGTTTCAGGCTCTGCTAGTGCATCTGCTAGCACTCTGCACGCATGGGGACTGCAAAAAGGCTTTTCTGCCCTGCAAGGGTCCCAGCCCCTGCCGCATGCCAAGCACCCTTAGGAGGTCTCCTCGTGGCTCAGGGACCAAGACCTGGTTTCTCCACTGCACTCTCTCTGCCTCAGCGCCAGAGGTGTCTGTCCTTTGTGGGGGACTTAAGCCCCTGTCCCTAACCGTTCCAATTCCCACAATTTCCCCCTGTGATCCTTTGCTCTTTTTGAGTGCTTTCTATCAGACCTCAAGTTAATGCTGGTCCCCAGTCATAGGGCACTCTCGTATTGGGGTATTACTGTCCAATGGGTCTCTTCTGGTGGCTCCCTCCCCCTTTTGTTTATCTTTCGATACCAGTCTGGCTTTCCCACTCTGCTTTACCTGCCCACTGGTGTCTTCTGTCCCCGTAGAGATCCTGACGTGTAGAATTCTGATCTCAGGCTGATTTCATGGGTGATCGGAGTTCCTTGGTAGGTAATGAGCTCACTTTAGGGGACAGGTTAAACCAGCTCCTCCTCCTAGTTCCCCGCCATCTTGTCCCACCCTTCCTTAGTTAGATTTATTCCTAGGTATTTTATTCCTTTTGAAGCAGTTGTAAATGGGATTTTTTAAAATTTATCTTTCTGATAGTTCATTATGAATCTATAGAAACACAATGAATTTTTATATATTAATTTTTTATCCCAAAAGTTTACTGAATTTATTTATTAGTTCTACCAGTTTTGTAGTGAGGTATTTAGAGTCTTTGGGGTTTTTTATGTCATATGAAAATAGTGACAATTTTATTTCTTCTTTTCCAATTGGGATGTTTTTATTTCTTTTACTTGCCTAATTGTTCTGGCTATGACTTCCAGTACTATATTGAATAAACAGAGGACACCAGTGGGAATCATGGTCTTGTTCCTGCTCTTAAGGGAAAAATTTTTTTTTCAACATTGAGTAAGATATTAGCTGTGAGTTTGTCATATATCGCCCTTATTATGTTGAATTAAACTCCCTCTGTTCTCAATATGCTAGGAGTTTTATTATAAAATAAATGCCGAGGTTGTCAAATGTTTTATCTGTACCTATTGAGATAATTGTGTATTTTTTATCCTTCTGTTTTATTAATGTGGTGTGACATTAACTGAATTGCAGATGTTGACCCATTCTTGAAACCCTGGAATAAATCCAGATGTGTATGATCCTTTCAATGGATTGTTGATTTTGTTTTGCTAGTATTTTGTTGAGGATTTTTATGCCTATATTCATCAGTGATACTGGTCTGCAGTTTTTTTTGTTTGTTTGTTTGTTTTGGGGAGGTTTAAATTTACTGATTCAGTGTTCCTACAACTAGTTAGTCTATTCAGATTTTTATTTCTTTCTGATTGGAAAATTATGTTTCTAGGAATTTATCCATTTTTTCTAGGTTTTCCAGTTTGTTATTTTGTAACTTTTTATAGTAGCCTCTTATCTTTTGTATTTCTGTGATATCAATCATAACTTCTCCTCTTTTCTGATTTTACAGATTTGAGCCCTTTCTTTCTCTCTCTCTTTCTCTCTGTGAATCTAAAGTTTTGTCAGTTTTATGTTTTCAAAAAAAGAGCTTTTAGTTTCATTGATCTTTTCTTTTTTTAAAAATTTTTACTGTGTTATGTTAGTCACCATACAGTACATCATCAGTTTTTGATGTATTGTTCCAAGATTCATTGCTTATATATAATACCCAGAGCTCCATGCAATATGTGCCCTCCTTAATATCCACCACTAGGCTCACCCATCCCCCCACCCCTACCCTCTAAAACCCTTGGTTTGTTTCTCAGAGTCCACAGTCTCTCATGGTTTTTCTCCCCCTCTGATTCCCCTCCCTTCATTTTTTTCCTTCTCCTGAAGTCCTCCATGTTCTCCTTATTCCACAAGTAAGTGAAACCATATGATAATTGACTTTCTCTGCTTGACTTATTTCACTCAGCATAGTCTCCTCCCTCCCATCCATGTTGATGCAAATATTGGTTATTCATCCTTTCTGATAGCTGAGGAATATTCCATTGTATATATGGACCACATCTTCTTTACCCATCCATCTGTTGAAGGACATCTTGGCTCTTTCCATAGTTTGGCTATTCTGGACATTGCTGCTATGAACATTGGTGTATATATGGCCCTTCTTTTCACTACATGTGTATCTTTGGAGTAAATGCCCAGTAGTGCAATTACTGGGTCATAGGGTAGCTCTAGTTTTAATTTTTGAGGAATCTCCACACTGTTTTCAAAAGTGGCTGCACCAACTTAAAGGATACAGTCAACAAAACAAAGTGGCAACCCACGGAATGAGAGAAGATATTTGCAAATGACACCATACACAAACGGTTGATATCCAAGATCTATAAACAGCTTCTCAAACTCAACCCCAAAAACTGATGATCAAGTAAAAAAATGGGCAGAAGACATGAACAGACACTTCTCCAGTGAAGGCATACAAATGGTTAGCAGAAACATCAAAAAATGTTCATCATCATTAGCCATCAGGGAAATTCAAATCAAAACCTCATTTATCTTTTCTATTGTCTTTTTAGTTTGTTTTTTTTTTTTTTTTTTTCTGCTCTGATCTTTTATCATTTCCTTCCTTCTAGTAACTTTGGATTTCACTTGCTCTTCTTTTTCTAGTTCCTTTATTTTATCTTATTTTTTTTAAGATTTTTTTTTTATTTATTTACTTGACAGAGATCACAAGTAGGCAGAGAGGCAAGCAGAGAGAGAGGAGGAAGCAGACTCCTCACTGAGCAGAGAGCCTGATGCAGGGTTCGATCCCAGGACCCTGGGATCATGACCTGAGCTGAAGGCAGAAGCTTTAACCCACTGAACTACCCAGGAGCCCCTCTAGTTCCTTTAGATGAAAGTTATATTGTTTGAGATTTTTCTTGTTTCTTTAGGTAGGCCTAAATTGCCATTTAGTTCCCTCTTAGAACCATTTTTACTACAACCCATGAACTTTGGTCATGCCATATTTCTGTATTTATATGTCCCTAAATATTTCTTAATTTCTCTTTTGATTTTTTCAATTTTTCACACTTGTTTTTCAGCAGCATGTTTAATCACATTTTCTTCTTAGTTTTTTTCTCAAAATTGATTTTCAGTTTCCTATCATTGTGGTTGGAAAATATGTTTTATATGATTTCAATATTGTTGACTTTATTGAGGCTTGTTTTTGGGCCTAGTATGTGATCTTAGAGAATGTTCCATCTGTATTTGAGAAGAATATGTATTCAGCTGCTTTTTGATGGAATATTATGTATATATCTATTAGGTCTATCTGGTCCAATATGTTGTTCAAAACCATTTTTTCCTTGTTGCTTTTCTGTCTGAATGATCAAATTAAAGTTCCCTACTATTTTTGTACTGCTGTCAATTTCCCTTTTCAGGTCTGTTTATATTTGCTTTGTATATTTTTATGTTTCTATATTGGGTGCATATACATTTATTTATTTATTTATTTATTTATTTATTATTTATAGATTTTTTATTTATCTATTTGACAGACAGAGATCACAAGCAGGCAGAGAGGCAGGCAGAGAGAGGAAAGGAAGCAGACTCCCTGCCAAGCAGAAAGCCGGATGCAGGGCTCAATCTCAGGACCCTGAGATCATGACCTGAGCCAAAGGCAGAGGCTTTAACCCACTGAGCCACCCAGGTGCCCCATACATTTATAAATGTCATATCATCTTGCTGGATTGACCCCTTTATCGTTATGCAATGCCCTTTTTTCTTTTATTTCAGTCTTTGTTTGACAGTCTGTTTTGTTGTCTGAGGTAAGTATAACTACACCAGTTTTCTTTTCATATCCATTTGCATGAGATATCTTTTTTCAACACTTCATTTTCTGTTTGTATATTTCCTTACTTCTAAAGTAAGTCTCTTGTAAGCAGCATTCAGATGCATGTAGGTTTATTTAAAAAAAAAAATCAATTCACCCACGCTATCTTTTGATTGGAAAATTCAGTCCTTTACATTTAAAGTAATCATTAATAAGTGTATAATTATTGTATTTTTTGTGTTCTGCCTATTTATGTACTTCCTCTCTCTCCCTTTCTTCTTGTCTCTTTTTTCTTCTGGTTTGATATTTTTCTTTAGTGGTATATTTAGATTCCAGTCTCAATTTATTTTGTGTATTTGTTATAGTTTTAAGGTTATCATGTAGTTCATATATATCTTCATATGTAAATAACAGATATTTTTAAATTGATAGCAATTAAATTTAAAACATTTGAAGACTACATTTTCACTACTCCCCACTTCATGTTTTAAAAGTCACTTTTTACATTTTTTAATCCCTTAACTACTTATTGTAGTTTTAGGTAATTTTGCTACTTTTGTCTTTTGACCTTCATACTAGGTTTGTAAATGATTAATCCACTATCTTTATTATATATTCACTTTTTCCAATGATATCTTCACTTTCATAGTTTTTGTTGTTATGAATCAGTGCAATTCATTTTTATTTTAAAGAAGTTCCTTTAACATGTCTTGTAAGGTTACTTTAGTGGTGAAGAGCTCCTTATTTTGCTTATCTGGAAATTCCTTATTTCTCCTTCTATTGTGAATAATAAGCCTGCCAGGAACTGTATTCTTGGTCATAAGTTGTTGTTTTATTTTTTTTTTCTTTCCTGTCAGCACTTTGAATATGTGTTGAAACTTTGCTGATAACTTACTGGGTTTCCCTTGTATATAACAAGTTGTTTCTTCTGCTTTTATGATTTTCTATTTCCCTAACTTTTAGTATTTAATTATAATGTTTCTTGGTGTGGATATTTTTGGGTTCTTCTTATTTGGAATCTTCTGGGCTTTCGGGATATGGCTCTCTGTTTCCTTCCCAAGATTAAGGAACTTTTTAGCCATTATTTCTTCGAATAAATTTTCTGCCCCTTTATCTCTTTCTTCTTCTTCTGGGTCCCCTATATAATGTTGGTGGTATTCTGCTTGATGATATCCTATAGGCATAAAAGACCCATAAGAGAACTTCACTTTTTTTTTCTTTTGCTACTCTTTCTGAGTGATTTCCATTGCTTTTTCATCAGTTTGTTGATCAGTTCCTCTGCTTCATCTAGCCTGTTGTTGAAATAGACTCTAGTCTAGTGTAGTTTTCAGTTCAGCTTACAGTATTTTCTTTTGCTCTGTGACTTCTGTTTGGTATTTTCTCTTCTTTTCTATCCTTTTTTTGAAGTTTGCTCTGTGTTCATCTGTACTCCTGAGTTTGGTGAGCAACTTTGTGACTATTACTTTGAACTCTTTATCAGGTAGATAACTGATCTCTGTTTCATTAATGTCCTTTTTTTTGAGGTTTTGACTTTTTTCAAAGTAGAACATATTTCTGTGTCTCTCATCTTGCCTAATTATGTTTATTACCTTGTATTAAGTGGAACAGCTAACTCTGAGTTGAAGAAGTAACCTTGTGTAGATGACCTGTAGGGCTCAGAAACAGAGTCCTCCATAGCCACCAGATCCAAGAGCTCAACAGACATCCCCTATATGGATTTCTGTATCTGTCTGCTGTGGTAGGACCATGAGTAGAGTGTTGAAGGGGGCAGAGTGCTTGTGCAGCTGTGGTTTAACTGCAGCTTCTGAAAAAAAGGGTGTTTCCCAGTCTAGCTCTAGAGCAGCTTTGCTATGGCTGGAAGGTGAGGCACTCATGCAGTATGCTCTGGTGTTGCTGCAGCTTGAGGGAGATGAGGTTCTTATGTGGCTGGCTGTAATGTAGCTACAGCCAGGGTGGTAGGGAGCTTGTACAGAAGGTTGTGACATGGCTACTGTATGAGGGGTGCTCACCAATCTCACTGTGGCTCAGCTGTGTTGTAGGAAGTTGAGTATGCCTAGCAAGTGCTGACAGGTTAGAGGGAGCTTGCTAAAATGTTATTTGCCAGCACTGGCAATCACAATCCTCTTAGCAATGGATAGAACTAGTAGGCAGAAAATCATTAATGTTACAGATCTAAACAACACAATCAACAGGATCTAATTGGTATAAATTGAGTTCTCCACAAAAAAATAATAGAAAACACATTTTTTTCAAGCACCCATTGAACATTCACCAAGACAGACTGTATTCAGAGCCCTCAGATTAATTTCAAGAAATGTGAAAGAATTGATGTGATACAGATATGTCCCCTGATCATAATAAAGTCAAATTAGAAATAAATAAGAAAAGAGGAAAATTTCAAAATATATGAAAATTAATTCACTTTTTTACATAATCCATTAGACAATAAAAACTCTCTAAAGAGGTGAAAAATACATAGAACTGGGTGAAATAAAAATAAGCATAACAAAACATGGGGGATATAGTTAAAGTAATGCTGAGAGAAATTCATAGTAGTCAATTCTTATAATAAACAAAAAGGATCTAAAATTGATAATCTAAGTTCATTAAGAAACTACAAAAAAAAGAGCATGATAATTCCAGAGAATGTGGAAGGAATGAAGTATTAAAGATAAGGGGATATATCGACAAATTGAAATAGGAAAGCATTAGAAAAAAATCAATAAAATAAAAAGTGATTCTTTTATTTTTTATTTTTATTTTTTGTAGCTTCGAGTTTTTATTTAAGGTCCATTTAGTTCACATATAGTGTAATATTAGTTTCAGAAGTAGAATTTAGTGACTCATCACTTATGAACAACACTCAGTGTTCATCTCAAGTGCCTTCCTTGAAACATCCCCTTTCCCACTTCTCCTCAAGTACCTCTCAGTTTATTCTCTATAGTTAAGAGTCTACTTTATGGTTTGCCTTTCCTTTTTCCCCTATGTTTATCTGTTTTGTTTCTTAAATTCCACATATGAGTGAAATCATATAGTGTTTGTCTTCCTATAACTGATTTATTTCTCTTAGCATAGTACTCTCTAGCTCCATCCACATCATTGCTAATGGCTGAATTACAGTCATTTTTATAGTTGACTACTATTCCATTGTACATATATCACTCCTTCTTTATCCAACCATCAGTTGATGGACATTAGGCTATTTCCATAATTTGGCTTTTGTTGATAATTCTGCAAAAGCTGATTCTTTTATAATAAGTAAAAGTGAACAAATCACCACTATCAGGAATAAAACAAAAGATATCAGTACATATCCTCCAGGTTTTGAAAGGGTCATAAAGGAAGACTATGAATAACTTTACACTCATGAATTACATAACTCACAGGAAATAGACCAGATTCTTGAAAATCACAAACTATAAAACCTCAACCAAGATGAAAAAGTCTTTTATACCAAACATTTAACAAATAATTAACAACCACTTTACACAATTTCTTTTAAAAACTCAAAGAAGGAACACTTCACCACTAACTTAAGAGGTCAGTATTGTATTGCTCCCAAAACACACAAAAACAGTGTAAAACACACACAAAAAAGAAAGAAAACAAACAAATATATCTTATGGACCTGGGTGGGGGGGAAACTCAAAAAAATATAAGCAAACTGAATCCAACAAAGTAAAAAGGAAAAACACATTAGGAACAAATGTGCTTTAATTCTTGAAAAGGAAAAACAAAACGAGGTATCACAATTCCAGACTTCAAGTAATATTACAAATCTGTAGTAATGAAAAGAGTATGGTACTGGCACAAAAACAGACACATGGATCAATGGAACATAATTGAAAGCCCAAAACTAGACTGACAATCTTATCTTAATTTACAGTCAATTAATTTTTGACCAAGGAAGCAAGAATATGTATCGGGAGAAAGACAGTCTCTTCAACAAATGGTGTTGGGAAAACTGGACAGCTACATACAAAAGAATGAAACTGGACCACTTTCTTACACCATACAGAAAAGTAAACCTCAAACGGATTAAAAATGTAAATGTGAGATCTGAAAATATATAAATCCTAGAAAAGAACACAGACAGTAATTATTCTGAAATCAGCTGTAGGGACATCTTTCTAGATATGTGTCCTGAGGCAAGGGAAATAAAATTTAAAAATAAATTATTGAGACTACATCAAAATAAAAATTCTTCTGCACAGCCAAGCAAACAGCTAACAAAACTGAAAGACAGCCTCCTGAGTGGCAAAATACATTTGCAAATGGCAAAGCTGATAAAGGTTTAGTAACCAAAATGTATAAAGAACTTATACAACAAAACACCTAAAAAAACAAACAATTAAAAATGGGCAGAAAACTTGAGCAAACATTCTCCAAAGGAGACATAAAGATGGGCAATAGGCAAATGAAAAGCTGTTCAACATCACTGATCATCAGGGAAATCAAAAAACAATGAGATATCACTTTATGCCTGTCAGAATGACTAAAATTTAAAAAAAAAAAGTCAATAAACAACAAGTTTTGGTGAGAATATGGAGAAAAATGTACTCTTTTTGAGAATGCAAACTGGTGCAGCCATTGTGGAAGACAGTATGAAGTTTCCCTATGACCCTGCAATTGCACTACTGGGTATTTACCCCAAAGATAGAGATGTAGCGAAAAGAAGGGCCATCTGTGTACCCCAATGTTCATAGCAGCAATGGCCACGGTCGCCAAACTGTGGAAAGAACCAAGATGCCCTTCAACAGACGAATGGATAAGGAAGATGTGGTCCATATACACTATGGAGTATTATGCCTCCATCAGAAAGGATGAATACCCAACTTTTGTAGCAACTGGACAGGACTGGAAGAGATTATGCTGAGTGAAATAAGTCAAGCAGAAAGAGTCAATTATCATATGGTTTCACTTATATGTGGAGCATAACAAATAACATGGAGGACATAAGGAGATGGAGAGGAGAAGGGAGTTGAGGGAAATTGGAAGGGGAGATGAACCATGAGAGACTATAGACTCTGAAAAACTATCTGAGGGTTTTGAAGGGGCGGGGTGTGGGAGGTTGGGGGACCCAGGTGGTGGGTATTATGGAGGGCACATATGGCATGGAGCACTGGGTGTGGTGCATAAACAATTAATTCTGTTACGCTGAAAAGAAATTAATAAAAAAATGTTTAAAATTGAACTACTGAGTATTTACCAAAAGAATACAAAAACACTAATTCAAAGGGATATATGCACCCCTGTTCTTATATTACTTCCAGTAGGGAAATTACAGAAACATCTTAAGTGTGAATTGATAGATGAATGAATAAAGAAGATGTGGTGTATATTTATAATGGAATATTATTCATCTATAACATAGGATTAAATCTTGTTATTTGCAACAACATGAGTGGATCTAAAGAATATAATGCAGAGGGAGACAAGATGGCGGGGAACTAGGAGGAGGCTCTGGTTCAACCTGTCCCCTAAAGTGAGCTGATTACCTACCAAGGAACTCTGATCACCCATAAAATCAGCCTGAGATCAGAATTACACACATCTGGATCTCTACGGGGACAGGAGATGCCAGTGGGCAGGTAAAGAGGAGTGGGAACATCGGACTGGGATCGGAAGATAAACAAAAGGGGGAGAGAGCCACCAGAGGTGACCCATTGGAAAGTAATACCCCAATATGAAAGTGCCCTGCGTCTGGGGACCAGCATTAATTTGGAGTCTGGTTGAAAGCACTCAGAAAGAGCAAGGGATTGCTGGGGGAAATTGAAGGAATTGGGGCGGTTAGGGATAGGGGCAAAGTCCCCAGACTTGGGACAGCTAACCTGGCGCTGAGCCAGAGAGAGTGCGGCGGAGAAACCAGGTCTTGGTCCCCTAGCCGCCAGCGCGCCTGAGAACGCCTGGGGTCCAGTGAGGGGCTTGGAGCATCGCTAGCTGGCAGAAACACAGCCTTTATGCAGCTGTGCTAGCAGAGCCTGAGACACACCCGGCCCATACTCTCCCTTGAGAGAGGTATGCACAGGCACCAGCCCAGCGCTCTCGGCGCTCTTGGGAGACACGCGTGCCCCACACTCTCCTCTGAGAGAGGTATGCACAGGCACCAGCACAGAGCTCTTGGCGCTCTTGGGAGACACGCGTGCCCCACATTCTCCCCTGAGAGAGGTATGCACAGGTACCAGCCCAGCACTCTCGGCGCTCTCAGACCCAGAAAGACCAGGCACTCCCAGCCCGGGCCAGCAGGAAAATCTCAGTGCGCGACCGCTGCTTGCAACCTCTCTGGAGGTCCTGAACTACCCAGACAGCCACTGCTGTTGTGGTTTTGGGTACAAAGCAGGAGTTCCTGAGTCCCCAGGGACCACAACTCCGAACTTGCTCTGCCAGCGGCCAAGGGGGAACTTATGTGCTCTGCAACACCCAGAGGGGAGCAGACTGAGGCTTCTCTCTGAGAGGGAGATCTGGGTGCAGTTTGCTTGCCTCAAAATCTCCAAGAACCCTCAGGAACTGCCAAGGGGAGAGAAAACAAATGAACAGACATAAAAACCTCCAGAGAACAAAAGCCTGAAGGGCCAGTTTCCTCAGAGCCCACCCCCTTGAGGGGGGCGGGAGGACTTAACTCAGGAAACACTGCCTGAAAACCCATGTGGCAGGCCCCTCCCCTAGAAAGGCAACCAGGAAAAAAAAAAACAACAAAACCAAGAAGAGATCAATCACTACTACTTCATAGATACAACGTTTAATTTTTAATTCGTTCCCACTATCCTGGTTCATTTTTTTAAAAATTTTTAAATATTTTTTATTTTGGTATATAGATTTTTTTAGCCTATTTACCATCACAGTGAGACCTCCAGTACATCAAATTCCATAATAACCTTTTAACTTGAACATTTTGATACATATACCCATGTTTTTCTTTTGCTTTTCTATTCGTTAAATTTTTTTTTAAATTTTATTTTAGTTTAGTTTAGATCATTCTTTTCTTTATTTTTATTTGCTAATATTCATATAGAGTTAAACTTCAAGGTAATCCCCTTTCCCCAATCAATGCTACCCCTATAGGTAAACCAATTTTTAATCCCCTGTTATCCCAGGAAAGTTGTGTCCCTTAAAAAAGATATCAAGAGATTAAGAGTCACTTATGGTTTGTCTCCCTCCCAATCCCATCTTGTTTCTTTTCTTCTTTCTCTACCCCCCTTGTCCCCCATGTTGCATCTCCACTTCCTCATATCAGGGATATCATATGATAGTTGTCTTTCTCTGATTGATTATTTGACTAAGCATGATACCCTCTAGTTCCATCCATGTCATCGTGAATGGCAAGATTTCATTTCTTTTGATGGCTGCATAGTATACCATTGTGTATATATACCACTTCTTCTCTATCCATTCAACTGTTGATGGACATCTAGGTTCTTTCCATAGTTTGGCTATTGTAGACATTGCTGCTATAAACATTCAGGTGCACGTGCCCCTTCAGATCACTACGTTTGTATCTTTAGGGTAAATACCCAGTAGTGCAATTGCTGGGTCATAGGGTAGTTCTATTTTCAACTTTTTGAGGAACCTCCATGCTGTTTAAAAAAAAAAAAAGATATCAAGATACATCCAGGAAGAAGCAAAATAACCTCAACGCCCACACTGAGAATTCACAACCACTGTCCCATCTTTTTCTCCTGCCAGTATTTCTGTAATTTGTGTTTGTCCTGATATTATATAAATCTTATACTTAGGGTTCTTTTTGACAAGGGTCTTTTTATTGTTTGTTTGTCTGTTTGTTTCTTTGTTTTGCTTCTACATATATATGTATATATTTTTTCTTCTCTTGTCATATACTTTTATCAGTCTTTTTTGTTTGTCTCTGTTTGTTTCTATGCTTCACAAACCTTACCTGGGGGCCCATTTGGGCTGAATCTTCTCTTTTATCCTTCTTTCTTTTCCCTGTCTCTCTCTCTCTTAACTCTCTCTCTCTCTTTTTTTTTCTTCTTTCTCTCTTTCTTTTTTTCTTTCATTTGCGTGAGGACGCTTGATTGCTCAGAAGCATTCCAGGGTGCACCTTCACGGAACCAAGGACAATACATACAGCTACAACCTTTCAGCCATCTCTCACCAAAATGACTAGGAGGAGGAATGCCCAGCAGAAGAAAAATTCAGAGGATGGGCCCTCTGCAACAGAGCTAATGGCTACTGACATAGACATTATGTCAGAAAGGGAGTTCAGGCTAACAATTATCCAGGAAATAGCTAAGCTGGAGAAAGCCATGGATGACAAAACGGAATTGATTAGGGCAGAACTGAAAGCCACCAGGGATGATGTTCACAATATTACGGCAGAACTGAAAGCCACCAGGGATGATGTTCACAAGGCTCTCAATGAGTTCCAATCTAATCTAAATTCTTTAAAAGCTAGGGTAACTGAGACAGAAGATAGAATTAGTGATCTGGAAGACAAACAGTTAGAGACAAAGGATCAGGAGGAAGCCTGGAACAAACAGCTCAGAAGCCATGAAAACAGAATCAGGTAAATAAATGATGACATGAAAAGTTCCAATGTCAGAATTATTGGAATACCTGAAGGGGAGGAGAAAGAAAGAAGTCTAGAAGATATTGTGGAACACGTTCTTCATGAAAATTTCCCAAATAGTGCAAATGGAAACAGCGTTCATGTACTAGAGGCAGAACTGCCCCCCCCAAGATTTTAGATTCTCGAAACACCTCGAGACACCTGATAGTAGGAATGAGGAATTATAATTCTAGAGAAACTCTCTTGAAGGCAGCTAGGACAAAGAAGCTCCTTACGTACAGAGGAAAGCCCATCAGAATAACGTCAGACCTGTCCATAGAAACCTGGCAAGCCAGAAAGGCCTGGCAAGATATATTCAGGACACTAAATGAGAAAAACATGCAGCCAAGAATACTTTATCCAGCAAGACTGACCTTCAAAATGGATGGAGTGATAAAGAGATTCCAAGACCAGCAAGGCTTAAAAGAGTTTGCAAACACCAAGCCGACATTGCAGGAAATATTAAGGGGGGTTCTATAAAAGAGGAAAAATCCTAAGAATATCATTCAACAGAAATATGGAGAAAATCTACAGAAAGAAAGACTTCAAAGGTAACACGATGTCAATAAAAACGTATCTATCAATAATCACTCTCAATGTGATTGGCCTAAATGCGCCCATAAAACAACACAGGGTTGCAGATTGGATAAAACGACAGGACCAGAGACGCCTGGGTGGCTCAGTTGGTTAAGCGGCTGCCTTCGGCTCAGGTCATGATCCCAGCGTCCTGGGATCAAGTCCCACATCGGGCTCCTTGCTCGGCAGGGAGCCCGCTTCTCCCTCTGCCTCTGTCTGCCATTCTGTCTGCCTCTGCTCGCTTGCTCTCTCTCCCTCTCTCTCTGACAAATAAATAAATTAAAAAAAAAAAAAACAAAAAAAAACAAAAAAAAACCCGACAGGAACCATCCATATATTGTCTACAGGAGACCCATTTTGAACCTAAGGATATACCCAGATTGAAAGTGAAGGGATGGAGAAACATCTTTCATGACAATGGGCCTCAAAAGAAGGCTGGGGTAGCGATTCTCATATCAGATAAATTAGATTTTAAATGAAAGGCTGTAGTCAGAGATACAGAAGGACATTACATCATTCTTAAAGGGACTATCCACCAAGATGATCTAACAATTGTAAATATCTATACCCCCAATACGGGAGCATCCAGTTACATAAGAAAACTATTAATCAAGATACAGAGTCATATTGATATGAATACATTGATATTAGGAGATCTTAACACACCTCTCTCAGTAATAGACAGATCATCCATGCAGAAAATCAATAAAGAAACAAAATCATTGAATGACACATTGGACCAGATGGACCTCATAGATACATACAGAACATTCCACCCTATAACAACAGAATACTCATTCTTCTCAAGTGCACATGGAACCTTTTCCAGAATAGACCACATACTGGGTCACGAATCAGGACTCAACCAATACCAAAAGACTGAGATTATTCCCCAAATATTCTCAGATCACAATGGTTTGAAACTGGAGTTCAACCACAAGGAAAAGTTTGGAAGGAATTCAAACACCTGGAAGCTAAAGACCACCTTGCTTTAGAATGCTTGGATCAACCAGGAGATCAAAGAAGAACTTAAACAATTCATGGAAACCAATGAGAATGAAGACACTTCAGTCCAAAACCTATGGGATACAGCAAAGGCGGTCCTAAGGGGGAAATACATAGCCATCCAAGCCTCCCTCAAAAAAAATGAAAAATCCAGAATACAACAGCTGTCTCTACACCTTAAAGAACTGGAGAATCAACAACAAATTAAACCAACTCCACACACAAGAAGAGAAATGATCAAGGTTAGAGCAGAGATGAATGAGGTAGAAACTAGAGATACACTAGAACGTATCAATGAAACTAGAAGCTGCTTTTTGAAAGAATCAATAAGATCGATAAACCATTGGCCACACTAATCCAAAAGAAAAGAGAGAAAGCTCAAAGTAATAAAATTATGAATGAAAAGGGAGAGATCACAACTAACACCAAGGAAGTAGAAACAATCATCAGAAGCTATTATCAACAGTTATATGCCAATAAGTTAAGCAACCTAGTTGAAATGGATGCATTCCTGGAAAAATATAAACTCCCAAAATTGAACCAGGAAGAAATTGACAACCTGAACAGACCAATATCTTGTAACGAGATTGAAGCAGTGATCAAAAACCTCCCCAAAAACAAGAGCCCAGGACCTGATGGATTCCCTGGGGAATTCTACCAAAGTTTTAAAGAAGAAATAACACCTATTCTGCTGAAGCTGTTTCAAAAAATTGAAGCAGAAGGAAAACTTCCAGACTCTTTTTATGAAGCCAGCATTCCCTGTTCCCCAAACCAGGCAAAGACCACACCAAAAAGGAGAATTTCAGACCAATATTACTGATGAATATGGATGCTAAGATTCTCAACAAGATCCTAGCAAATAGGATCCAACAGCACATTGAAAAGATTATCCACCATGACCAGGTGGGTTTCATCCCTGGGTTACAAGCGTGGTTCAACATTCATAAATCAATCAATGTGACAGAACAAATCAATAAGAGAAGAGAGAAGAGCCACATGGTCCTCTCAACTGATGCAAAAAAGCATTTGACAAAATCCAGCATCCGTTCCTGATTCAAACACTTCAAAGTATAGGGATAGAGGGAACATTCCTGAACTTCATAAAATCTATCTACGAAAGACCCACAGCAAACATCATCCTCAATGGGAAGAAGCTCACAGCCTTCCCGTTGAGATCAGGAACATGACAAGGATGCCCACTCTCACCACTCCTCTTCAACATAGTATTAGAAGTTCTAGCAACAGCAATCAGACAACAAAGAGAAATAAAAGGTATCCAAATTGGCAAGGAAGAAGTCAAACTCTCTCTCTTCACAGATGACATGATACTTTATATGGAAAACCCAAAAGACCACCCCCAAACTACTAGAACTCATACAGCAATTCAGTAACGTGGCAGGATACAAAGTCAATGTACAGATATCAGTGGCTTTCTTATACACTAACAATGAAAATACAGAAAGGGAAATTAGAGAATTGATTCCATTTACTGTAGCACCAAGAACCATAAGATACCTGGGAATAAACCTAACCAAAGAGGTAAAGGATCTGTACTCGAGGAACTATAGAACACTCATGAAAGAAATTGAAGAAGACATAAAAAGATGGAAGACCATTCCATGTTCTTGGATTGGAAGAATAAATATTGTTAAAATGTCTATACTACCTAGAGCAATCTATACTTTTAATGCCATTTCTATCAAAATTCCACCAGTATTTTTCAAAGAGCTGGAGCAAATAATCCTAAAATTTGTATGGAATCAGAAGAGACCCCGAATTGGTAAGAAAATGCTGAAAAACAAAAATAAAATTGGTAGCATCTCGTTACCTGATTTCAAGCTATACTACAAAGCTGTGATCACCAAGACAGCATGGTACTGGCATCAAATCAGACACATAGACCAATGGAACAGAATAGAGAGCCCAGATATGGACCCTCAACTCTATGGTCAAATAATCTTCGACAAAGCAGGAAAAAATATACAGTGGACAAAAGACAGTCTCTTCAATAAATGGTGCTGGGAAAATTGGACAGCTATATGTAGAAGAATGAAACTCGACACTCTCTTACACTGTACACAAAGATAAACTCGAAATGGATAAATGACTTCAATGTGAGACAGGAATCCATCAGAAACCTAGAGGAGAACATAGGCAGTAACCTCTTTGATATCAGCCACAGAAACTTCTTTCAAGTATTTCTCCAAAGGCAGAGGAAACAAAACAAAAATGAACTTTTGGGGCTTCATCAAGATCAAAAGCTTCTGCACAGCAAAGGAGACAGTCAACAAAACAAAGAGGCAACCCACAGAATGGGAGAAGATATTTGCAAATGACAGTACAGACAAAAGATTGATATCCAGGATCTATAAAGAACTTCTCAAACTCAACAGACACAAAACAGATAATCATATCAAAAATTGGGCAGAAGACATGAACAGACACTTCTTCAATGAAGACATACAAATGGCTATCAGACACATGAAAAAATGTTCATCATCACTAGCCATCAGGGAGATTCAAATTAAAACCCCATTGAGATACCACCTCACACCAGTTAGAATGGCCAAAATTAGCAAGACAGGAAACAACGTGTGTTGGAGAGGATGTGGAGAAAGGGGAACCCTTTTACACTGTTGGTGGGAATGCAAGTTGGTGCAGCCATTCTGGAGAACAGTGTGGAGATTCCTCAAGAAGTTAAAAATAGAGCTTCCCTATGTCCCTGCAATTGCGCTACTGGGTATTTACCCCAAAGATACAGATGTGGTGAAATGAAGGGCCATCTGTACCCCCAATGTTTATAGCATTAATGGCCACGGTCGCCAAACTGTGGAAAGAACCAAGATGCCCTTCCACGGACGAATGGATAAGGAAGATGTGGTCCATATACACTATGGAGTATTATGCTTCCATCAGAAAGGATGAATACCCAACTTTTGTATCAACATGGATGGGACTGGAAGAGATTATGCTGAATGAAATAAATAAGTCAAGCAGAGAGTGTCAATTATCATATGGTTTCACTTATTTGTGGAGCATAACAAATAACACGGAGGACATGGGGAGGTGGAGAGGAGAAGGGAGTTGAGAGAAATTGGAGGGGGGAGATGAACCATGAGAGACTATGGACTCTGAAAAACAACCTGAGTGTTTTGAAGGGTGGGGGGTGGAAGGTTGGGGGAGCCAGGTGGTGGGTATTATGGAGGGCACGCATTGCATGGAGCACTGAGTGTGGTGCAAAAAGTATGAATTCTGTTATGCTGAAAAGAAATGAAATAAAAAAAATAAAGAATATAATGCAGAGTGAAGTAAGCTAATCAGAGAAAGACAAATACTATGTAATTTCACTCCTATGCAAAATTTAAGAAACAAAACAAATGATCACATTTTAAAAAGAGACAAACCAATGAGGGGGGAAAAAAAGAGACAAACCAAAAAACAGACTCTTAACTTAGTGAATACTCAGATGGTAACCAGAAGAGAAGTGGTTGGAAGGTAGGTGAAATATGTGAAGGGAATTAAAAAGAGTACACTGAACATAATGAACAGTGAGTAATATATAGAATTGTTAAATCACTATATTGTACACTTGAAACTAATATAGCAGTGTTTGTTAATTAAATTGGAATTAAAATTAAAAATTAAATAAATTAAAACTATGAAAAAAGAAACAAGTGCATTTAATTATAGTTATGCAAAACCAGCTCAACATCTGAAAATCATTTAACGTGATCCACTATATTAACAGGTTACAAAAGAAAAGTCATATGATTATATCAAAACACCCATAAGGTGCATTTTACAAAATTCAATATTTATGGATGATAAAACCTCAGCCAATCAGAAGTAGAGGGAATTACCTCACTATGGTAAAGAACACCTACTATGAAGTCCTGAGCTATCATTGTAAGTAATGATCAAAGAATGAATGCTTTCCCCCTAAGACTGGGAAAGGCTTCTCCTATTACCACATTTTCTCAGTGACTTATAGGAAGTTTGGCGAGCACAATAAAGGCAAGAAAAAAATGAAAAGTACACAGATTGGAAAGAATGGAATAAAACTGCCCCTATTTGTAGATAACATGACTGTCTGCATAGAAATTTCACTGATGTTAAAAAAAAATGTAGAACTAATTAATGAGTTCAGCTAGATTGGAAGATACATGATCAACAAACAAAAGTAAATTGCATTTCCATATTCTAACAATGATTATATGGAAACCAAAATGGAAAGCACAATAACACTTACAATTATTGCAAAGAAATTAAAATATTTAGATGTACAATTAACACAATATGTGAAGGTTCCATATGCTTAAAATTACAAAATGCTGATTAAAGAAATCAAAGAAAGCCTAAATAAATGGAGGGATATATCATGCTTATGAAATGGAAGACAATATATTAAAGATATCTATTCCCCAAATTGATTTATTTTGAATGCAATTCTTATTAAAATTCTAAGTTTTTTGTAGGCACAGATAAGCATTTCTAAAGTTGATATTAAAATAGGCACACTCTAGAATAGCTTAAAAATTTTGAAAAAGAAGAATCACCCCTAAAATGTTAAGTCTTAACACATAACCACAATAATTAAAACAGTATGGTGTTGTCAAGGAAATAAGTTATCACTGGATATACCCAACTGATTTTTTACAAAGATGCAAAAACAAGTAAATGAAGAAACGATTGTATTTTCAACAAGTGGTGCTGAAACAACTGGCTATCTACCGGGTACAAAATAAACATATCTTAACTTCACACCTAATTAAAAAAAAAAATCTCATAATGGATCATGGACTTAAATGTAAAACATGAGACTATATAATTTTTAGGAAAAATATAAGAATATCTTCCGGATCTATGGCTACCAAACATCCTTACATTTGATCATAAAAAGCATAATCCATAGCAGGAAAATTTGATAAATCGAACCTCAGCAAAATTACAAAATTTTATTTTGTGAAAGATACTGCAAAGAGGATGAAAAGACATGCTACAAAAGGAGAGAAGTTTTGCAAATCATATATCCAATAAGGTCTCATGTATATAAATAATTCTTTTTAAAATTTATTTTATTTTTTCAGTGTTCCAACATTCATTGTTTTTGCATTGCTTTTTTAAGATTTTATATTTATTTTTTAAATTTATTTATTTTTTAAATTTAATTTCTTTTCAGTGTAACAGATTTCATTGTTTATGCACCACACTCAGTGCTCCATGCAATACGTGCCCTCCATAATACCCACCACCAGGCTCCACCAACTTCCCTCCCCCCTCCCTTTCAAAACCCTCATATTGTTTTTCAGAGTCCATAGTCTCTCATGATTCATCTCCCTCTCCAATTTCCCTCAATTCCCATCTCCTCTCCATCTCCCCATGTCCTCCATGTTATCCCTTATGCTCCACAAATAAGTGAAACCATATAATAATTGGTTCTCTCTGCTTGACTTACATCACTCAGCATAATCTCTTCCAGTCCCGTCCATGTTGATACAAAAGTTGGGTATTCATTCTTTCTGATGGAGGCATAATACTCCAAAGTGTATATGGACCACATCTTCCTTATCCATTCATCCGTTGAAGGGCATCTTGACTCTTTCCACAGTTTGGCGACCATGGCCATTGCTGCTATGAACATTGGGGTACAGATAGCCCTTCTTTTCACTACGTCTGTATCTTTGGGGTAAATACCCAGTAGTGCAATTGCAGGGTCATAGGGAAGCTCTATTTTTAATTTCTTAAGGAATCTCCACACTGTTCTCCAAATTGGCTGAACCAACTTGCATTCCCACCAACAGTGTAAGAGGGTTCCCCTTTCTCCACATCCTCTCCAACACACGTTGTTTCCTGTCTTGCTAATTTTGGCCATTCTAACTGGTGTGAGGTCTTATCTCAATGTGGTTTTAACTTGAATCTCTCTGATGGCTAGTGATGATGAACATTTTTTCATGTGTCTGATAGCGATTCATATGTCTTCATTGGAGAAGTGTCTGTTCATGTCTTCTGCCCATTTTTTGACATGATTATCTGTTTTGTGTGTGTTGAGTTTGAGAAGTTCTTTATAGATCCTGGATATCAGCCTTTTGTCTGTACTGTCACTTGCAAATATCTTCTTCCATTCTGTGGGTTGCCTCTTTGTTTTGTTGACTGTTTCCTTTGCTGTGCAGAAACTTTTGATCTTGATGAAGCCCCAAAAGTTCATTTTTGCTTTTGTTTCCTTTGCCTTTGGAGACATATCTTGAAAGAAGTTGCTGTGGCTGATATTGAAGAGGTTACTGCCTCTGTTCTCCTCTAGGATTCTGATGGATTCCTGTCTCACGTTGAGGTCTCTTATCCATTTTTAGTTTTTCTTT
>PISX010027689.1:0-22634 GCA_004024625.1 Mellivora capensis | reverse complement strand
TATTCATCCTTTCTGATGGAGGCATAATACTCCATAGTGTATATGGACCACATCTTCTTTATCCATTCGTCTGTTGAAGGGCATCTTGGTTCTTTCCACAGTTTGGCGACCGTGGCCATTGCTGCTATAAACATTGGGGTACAGATGGCCCTTCTTTTCACCACATCTGTATCTTTGGGGTAAATACCCAGTAGCGCAAGTCCTCCTGGTAATTCTGGACACTAAAGTTTGAGAACATCTTATCTATTCTCTACGATCAGCTCCACCAATCTCTGAAGTCAAAGAAGTGTGTGTTCTTTTTTTTAAGACTTTATTTATTTATTTGACAGAGAGAGAGATCACAAGTAGGCAGAGAGGCAGGCAGAGAGGAAAGGGGAAGGAGGCTCCCTGCTGAGCAGAGAGCCCGATGCGGGGCTCGATCCCAGGACCCTGAGATCATGACCTGAGCCAAAGGCAGAGGCTTTAACCCACTAAGCCACCCAGGCACCCCAAAGAAGTGTGTGTTCTTAATCACCACTTGTCAGATTCCAATCTATTAAGAGACAGGCTCTAAGAGCCTTCCTCAAGAAATTAAAGACGGAACTAGCCTACAATCCAGTAATCACACTACTGGGTATCTACCCAAAAAAGTTTAAAAAAAATTAATTCAAAGGGATATATGCACCCTTATCTATATTGCAGCATTGTTTACAATAGCCAAATTGTGGAAGCAGCCCAAGTGTCCATCAAGTGATGAATGGATAAGCAAGATGTGGTGTGCGTGTATGTGTGTGTGTGTGTGTGTGTGCATGCACATGTGTGTGTATAATGGTATATATTCCATTAATATTTACATTAAATTATTAATATTATTAATTATTAAATTATATTAAATCTATATTTAATATTTAATATATAAATTATATATATAATGGAATATTTTCAGCCATTAAAAAGGAATGAAATCTTGCCATTTGCAACCACGTGGATGGAACTAGAGAGTATAAGGCTAAGTAAAATAACTCAGAGAAAGACAAATACCATATGATTTCACTCAGATGTGGAATTTAAGAAACAAAATGGATGATCATAGAGAAAAAAAAAAAAAAAGAGAGAGGCAAACCAGAAAGCAGACTGTTAACCATGGAGAACAAACTCATAGGTACCAGAAGAGAGATGTGTGGGGTCTGGGGGAAATGGAAGGATAGGGATTAAAGAGTACATTTATCATGATGAAAAAAAAATTAAATTTTAAAAAAGAAAGAACAAACAAGGATCCTGTAGCATGGCTGAAGAGTGAAGAAACGACAGTGCCATCTCTCCCGTCAGAACAGGGAGACACTTGTCAGTACCCTGACAGAGCTGCTAAGACCTGCCTCCTGCTTCAGACTCCCACTAACTCAGTCAAGTTCTATGCAGGGGAGGCTCTCCAGTGAAAAAACAAAGACCATGTAGGGGTGCCTGGGTGGCTCAATCTGTTGAGTGGCTGCCTTTGGCTCAGGTCATGATCCCAGGGCCCTGGGACTGAGGCCTCATTGGGCTCCCTGCTCAGTGGGGAGTCTGCTTCTCCCTCCCCCTCTTCCCCTCCATCCCACCCCCTGTTCATGCTCTGTCTCTCTGTCTCTCTCTCAAATAAATAAAATCTTTAAAAAATAAATAAAAAAGATCATGTCACTAACAACTGTGGCCACCAACACCGCCAATTTGGATCCCCTCTAATAAAAGTAACAGCAGAAAGAAGGTGGCAGCCCTCATTTGGGAAGATGGACTGCTACGGAGAGAGTGGGGGTATCCAGGAGGTAATGAGGTTGGGCCCAGGGATGCCCAAGTGGACAGTGGACGCTGGCTGCCTCCTTGCAGCCTCCTGGATCCCCTTTCCTCAACCCAAGTCACTCTCAGTGCTGGCCTCCTCCCCCTTCCTCAGAGCTCCCTCTCTTGGCATCTCATGGCCTCTGTACACAGGGTTTCTTTCCCTAGTGTGTTCTTTGCCCCACATTCCACATGAGTCAGCCCTCTTCCTTCTGCTCTCAGATGGCTCTCAGGCCCTCAAGGACCACAGACTTGGTTTAATCCCCCCTTCCTCTGCTCTCACAGTCCCGGATGTACTCAAGACGCCTTGCACACAGACAGCAAGCTCCATGAGGAGAGGACGCGGGCCTACACAGCTTATCAGTAGGTGCAGGACCTGGGAAGGGACAAGAATGCATCACTGTTCCTGTTAACACCACCCCAGCTTAAAACCTGGCTGTATGTTTACAAAAGAAACCCAAGCCTTCCGGTACATTCCATTCCCTGCTTCCAGGTCCATCAAGACCAGTGTGATTTAATGGGTTCCCCACAGAGTTTGCCCACAAAGAAAGGCTGTCCTGGCTAAAGGCTGTGGGTACCCAGTTCTTTCAAGTGGGTCTGATTTTCACACTGTAATAATAAAATACCAACATGACTCTAGTTTGGGAGCAACTCAATCCTGGTGAATTGACAAAACCTGGCTTCTGCTTCTTCAAAGACCAAAGGCCAGACTCTGAATCTTAGCAAATTTCATAAAAGAGACTCCGCCGGCCTCCTGCTTATCTGGGCA
Organism: Mellivora capensis; assembly: GCA_004024625.1. Lineage (NCBI taxonomy): Eukaryota > Metazoa > Chordata > Mammalia > Carnivora > Mustelidae > Mellivora > Mellivora capensis. The sequence continues at coordinate 20,077 of PISX010027689.1, read as the reverse complement.
GCTAAGCTGTCTATTCCCTTACAATGTCACTCACTAAATGGACTTTTTCTTTTAATTTCCGTAGGTGTTATAAATCCAGAAGAGAACAGCACTATGGGCTGGTCTTTATCTATGTGGTATATTGTATTATTATTATTGGTCTGACAGCCAAAATGAACAGGATTCCACAGTGGCAAAGAAGAAAGCTCACACATTTACTGCCTCTGAGACTACATGGTTGGTATTAGCATTTGTGTTTTTAAAGCTTTACAATAACCAGGACGTGTGTTAGTATTCTACCAGTAATGTGGCTTTGAGTTTTACTTCACAAGCCTTCTCAAAATGTCTTTGACTTTTTAATGATTAGTTGTGACTCAACCAAAAGAAAACCAAAGCTTAAGCATTTTGATAAAATAGGTCATGAGTCAACTTCATTTCTAAACATTAAAGATTTTCCTTGAATTGTGGACATGGTCACACCATTAGAATTGAGGCAGGATTAAATCATAGGCAGGCAAGTGTACATGGTACTGAACCACTCCCTAATAAATGGTGGCCAAGGAGGTTGCTGATTTAACATTGATTTCATATAATTAAATTATTATATGTCATTTTATATTTTATATGTCATTTTAATTAAATACTTGCTGAGTTTCACTTAAAAACATATTTCTGTAAAACTACTCCCAAGTTGAATCATACAAAACTATTTGAAGAGTTTTAGGGAGAAACAAATTCTTTTTCTGTTCAACCACTTTCATAGAACAGGAGATACACACCTGTTTAATAGAGCTGACCAAAATAAATAAATAAGTAAATAAATAAATAAATAAATAAAGTCGACCAAAGTTTTATGGAGACATATTAACTGAAAGGAAGCAAACATTAACTGAATATTTAATAACAATCATTAGAAAGGAAGGCCTCTTGTTCAACCCGAAGAAATGATTAATTCTTTTTGTGAATTGGAAAGCAGTTTCAAATTTAAATTTAAAAATAATAAACTATTTATTTTGAACTAGAATAACAGAACTGTGTAATTTTCTCATCTCACATATGGCCGATCTTTTCTCAGAGTGTAGATCTGCTGATCAGAGTTCCCATTCCTCTGTCTTCCATCAACCCCAACCAGGTATGTTTTTTCTCCCATTTCCAATTTACCTTTCCTCCAGTCTTTTCCTAATTCTTTTCAGCTAACTTGCTTGCCTTAGTGCAATTTTATTATTTTTTCTTTTTCTAAAGCAGTGCCTTTAGTGTTTTCAGAAAATTCATTTAAATTTTTGTAGGACAACTCTCTCTCCATACCTGACTCAGTTTCACCAATTTTCTTGATAGGGTCATTTTGCAAACAAATTAAACTGCACACACAGTTGGCATAAACAGGGTTGAGGACATGTACAGCTGACTCTTCTAGGCAGACAATGCTATCGTGCATAGCCTGGGGTGGACATTAGTTAGGATGTTTTACTGAAGTAAGAGAGAGTATTAGTTGGTCAACTGTGTTGTTTTATTTATTTATTTTTTAAAATTTATTTATTTATTTGTCAGAGAGAGAGAGAGAGAGTGAGCACAGGCAGAGTGGCAGGCAGAGGCAGAGGGAGAAGCAGGCTCCCTGCCGAGCAAGGAGCCCGATGTGGGACTCGATCCCAGGACTCTGGGATCATGACCTGAGCCGAAGGCAGCCGCTCAACCAACTGAGCCACCCAGGCGTCCCGACTGTGTTGTTTTAAAACACTTCCACAGTAAATAAAGATTTTCTGATTTGGAAATAAAATAAATACAAGTGTACTTCATTCACTCTAAGAAAGGGTAAGCCAACATACAACTATCAAAATTTATAAACACAAGTAACAGGGTATTTATTAAGTCATGCTTTACTTTGTAAAAGAATTAATCTCAGAGCATCTTTAGAAAGTAAAAACTCCCAAAGTGTCATAAAACATTCTATTTATAGCATTTCACTTAATATTCTACATTTAAGAGAAAAATATTCTTATTATAAGTTATACTAGTGTACAGGAAATCTGTTTAAAAAATTCTTACACAACTATTATGTTTAAATATGTGCTGCATATTTAAGGTTATTACAAGTTTTCTTGCCTTTTAACTTTTTTAAACTTGATTTCATCAATATTAAATTTTTAATGACAATATTTTGAAAGTAGTCCATAAATTATCCATTCATGAACTGTGTTTATATATATAAATGCAATGGAAGAAAGAAAGAGATAATCTGAGTAAAAATGTAAAACTTTTCTTTGGACTGTGGAAAAAAAAAAGCCCGATTATTTTAAATTGCATATTTGCTTTACTACTTAAAGAAACAGTAATTTGGATTTCACAGTTCATTGAAATAACCTGAAAATCATGAATTCACACTAAAAATGAAGAAACACAGTTTGAATCTTGTTAAGAAACAGGTTTTCCAATCACAGCTTTTATTTCATGCCCTGTCAGTAAAAGTTTCATTTTACAAAGTTTTCTACTAAGGAAAAACAAAGCACAAGTAATTGAGAGGGAACATCCAGCCAATAACCCATGAGGGGACATGTGTTTTCTTGGTCATGAACACCCCCATCTCATGGTTTCATAAAGGAATCTGTCTTTGCTCTCGCATAAAGAATATCTATTTTAAGAAAAGACTATATTTACATTTTAAAGAATACTATACTAAATATATTCCTAAATATTGCAAAATAGTAAGTTTTATCAAACCATGGGGTGCGCCTGAGTGGCTCAGTGAGTTAAGCCTCTGCCTTCCACTCAGGTCATGATCTCAGGGTCCTGGGATCAAGCCCTGCATTGGGCTCTCTGCTCAGCGGGGAGCCTGCTTCCCTTCCTCTCTCTCTGTCTGCCTCTCTGCCTACTTGTGATCTCTGTCAAGTGAGTAAATACAATCTTTAAAAAAAAAACAAAGTTTAATCAAACCAGCAAGTAAAGTTCATTCCCCATATGCTAGCATCCCAAATATGGAAAACATATTAATACCTCATAATTAGAAGATAAACAATGCAAAGATGGAAGGTTTGTTTTGCTTTGTTTTGTTTTAAGTGATAAAATATGGAATGGGAGGCTATTCTTGAAGTCTTAAGCCCCTTTCTCTTTCAAATATTGTCAGGTGGATGTGGACCCAGGTAATTAAGCCAGGAGGGTAAAAATCACCCACAGTTTTCACAATAAATGTTCACATAAACCCGTCAAATGACCACATACCAAAGCTTCTCACAAACAAAATGAACAATTAAACATTCTGTTATCCAGACATGATGCCGTACGAAAGTAGAAGTACAAACTGGAAAAAGAAAAAAACAAAACAAAACAGAAGCTCACTGCTGTCTTTTATTTCCCACACTGTGGAATAATTTTTTCCATTCCCAAGATGATTTAAGTTGACAAATTGGTTCTTCTGGTTGCCTAGCTTCCTGACCTCAAAAAGTCCATTTTCCAACTTCTCTCTCATCTAGCTGTCGACAGGCTAATGCCACCAACCAATGTAATAAAAGCTCCAAGGGGTTTAGGACTAGGATAGGGAATTGTAACAACAGTAGAATAATTAGATGTGAAGTCTGCCCAACTTTTAAGACCTGCTCTTGTCTCTAAAAGAGAACAAATAGTTCTCTGGAAGGAGGTTAATGTATATTCCCTTCCTCCCAGGGTACATCACTGTGGAGCATTTCTCAGGAAAAAAAACTGGTAACTCTTCTTGCCTAAAACACTTCTTGAACGTCGATACAATTTAAAGGCACTCTCTACTTGGGTACAATTTTTCTCAGAAACAAATGTCCAATTTTCTTTTCTTCACAGAGCCACAAGTCAACAAGCCTCAGAGAGCTACTTGCTTTTCGACCCTAAGTTATTTTGAGGCAATGTCTGTCATGGAGGCAGCCATGAGAACAGGTGGGTGGGAGGTCAGATGTCTGCCCTTCCACGTGCATCTTATGCCGACAGGGCTCCAGGCAGGTGTCCCCCACACCCCCTGGTACCCAAGGGCATGGGGTCAGACCTACAACCACCTTAGATCATTCGCTGACCTATCAAAGGCTCAGTTTCCTCATCTGTAAAGTGGAGTGTTATCTGCACTAGTATTCACTCCATGGACGGAAGGGGAGAGGAGTGAGACTGCATGTAAAGCACAGTACTGGACCCAGACTGAGTATTCAGTAAAATGTTCACCTATTTTTTTTACTGCCCTATTCTCAGATCCTAATTGAAGCCTATAAATAAAAGTCTTCCATTTTACAATTACCTTTGATTAATCATTATGTTCTCAGTATCATATCAGATCCTGTAAGAAAGAGTAGTGATTACAGTTATCCATCCAATACGGAAATACAGCTTTGGGTAATTACCCTCTTCTTAGGATTCATGCTATCCCTCTGGTTTTACATAGGGGTTAGGATTACAGTATATCCATTTCTGTTATTAATATCTGGAAGATATGTACATCTTACTGAGTGAGAGAAACTGTTGTTGATGTGACAGCAATGATATCTTCATACATGATGCAGTTCTGAATTAACTAAGCATTTTCTTGTCTGTTCCTTTCTGTCCTGATATTATAGAATATTTATGATCACAATTATAACAACTCATCAAGAGCAATTAAGAAAAATCAAATGTAAAACTTAAACATATACCCATAATAAGCACATACTTCTTTAGTACTTAATATAAAAAAAACAAATTAAATCTCCTGGCTGAGATGAAACTTATCCATCTGTTACACTTCAGGCAACCTTTTCCCCTTGTAATTCATATTTCTCCATAGGTTAATACCATAGGAACTTTTATACGACTAAGGAAATGAAGAACTAATTAAATATAAGTGAGCCTTGCCTAGGTCCTTGAATATAAAAGATGCTTCCAACAGCAAATCAAAGCAAATATGCAACAAATATTCAAGAACCTCCTACTTCGGGGTGTCTGGCTGGTTCAGTGGGTTAAAGCCTCTACTTTTGGTTCAGGTCATAATCCCAGGGTCCTGGCATCCAACCCTGCATCAGGCTCTCTGCTCAGCAGGGACCCTCCTTCCCTCCTTCTCTCTCTGCATGCCTCTCTGCCTACTTGTGATCCTTCTCTGTCAAATAAATAAAATCTTTAAAAAAAAGGAAACACCTCCTACTTCATACTCAGCATTGTACTTGGAAAAACAGAAAAACTCAAGATGATCCCTGCTCTCAAGGCACTTAAAATCTGGCAAGGGAATGGGAGCATCTACTGAAATGGACAGAAAGTGGTCTAGAGGATGACTACAGGGCCCTAGAGAAGGAAGGCTTGGGGCACCTGGGTGGCTCAGTGGGTTAAAGCTTCTGCCTTCAGCTCAGGTCGTGATCCCAGGGTCCTGGGATCGAGCCCCACATCGGGCTCTCTGCTTGGCAGGGAGCCTGCTTCCTCCTCTCTCTCTGCCTGCCTCTCTGCCTACTTGTGAGCTCTCTCTCTTTAAAAAAAAGAAAGAAAAAAAAAAAAAAAAAGAAGGAAGGCTTGCCATGTGTTGGCCAGAGCAGGTGAGGTGGTATTGCAGGAAGGGGCCAGGCCCAGCAGCCCCAGGTGGAACACACAGGCCCACAGTCAGGTTTGCTGTGGGACGAGGACAGAGAGGTGGAAGAAAACTTCATATTGAACTCATCACGGTTTACATGCTCTCAGAAGTTATTTCTAACACATTAAAATACACACACACACACACACACACACACACCCCTCTAGTTGCTTTAGCAGATTCATGCTTTATTCTGGCCTATGTTTATCACATCACTGACAATGAATTTGTTCTATAAACGCCCTAACCTCCAAAAGACTGTAGCTGTAAGCTTTCACTGGCTTTGGCTTTGAGTCAAGGCTTTGGAACCCACATTTCTGGGCACCCTAAACGGAGAACTAAATATGCAATCTTCTCAACGAAGATTTAGGGACCCTTCTAATCCATCCAGCCATCCAACAATATATTGAGCTTTTGATGGAAATGACTCTAGCTTTGAAGTCCAAAGGCCAGACTCCACCAGCAATTCCAGGTGATTTGCTTCCTTCTCCTGAGACATGCTTCTCCCCTTCCTGGTGGTTCTAGGGGAGTTGCCACCATGTGTCCCTCCCCCATCACATCCTCAGGAATAGGGACACGATCTAAAATTATGATACCTGACCCCTGGCCACAGCAATGGGCTGGGAGGGCTGCACGTGAGCCAAAGCAGGAAAACTCGGTGGTTTCCTGCAATTTTAAATACCATCAGAGTACAGAGGAGAAAACTGTGCTCCTTTTTTACTGGGATGGCTAATCTGGAATAGGCTCCATCATTACTCTTAATAAAATTCATAACTGCCTCAGGACCTGGTGTAGGAGACACAAAAAAGGTGCACAATTGTGTACTATCTTATGTTTTTTCATCACTGCAGAAGAGAATGGAGTGAACCCCGACAGAAATTCCACGTCACAAGATGGAGGCATGTGTCCTAGGCATACTGCCGAGGCTCCAAACATACTCCTAGACTTCGCAGTTGCATAAATCAATACCTCTTTTCCTTTTTTTTTTTTAAGTTTGCTTAAACTAGTTTCAACTGGGGATTCTGTCCTTGCAATTGAAAGCATTCTAACACACAAAAATCTATGAAATTAAGCTTCCTTGAACCTCAGTTTTTCTCACTGTCCCAAAATTCCTCCCAATAAGATAATCTCTAAAGTCCTTTCATATAATTATTTGTTTCAAATTATGCAATCATCCCATACTTTGGAATGGTATGCATTTGCAATTAATTCCTTTAAACTGGACACTGGGGAAAAAAGGAGCTTTCAGCAGCAATTTCTGGTTTTCAAACTGCCTGTCAGTACTGATGGATAAGAGAGATTCCAAATGCGAGTTGTCAATATATAAAGTATATAACATTTTTCTTGACCTTCTAAGATAGAGGAAACTCATTTTAAGTATCCTTCTCCTTTCTTAGGGCAATATCTGTCCCTGCCAATTATTCTTCTGTTCTATCATTCATCTCTTGCTATAGACCACCTCTACCACCACTTTTCACACCAAATAAATCACTTGGAAAAGACTATTCATTTCCTGTGAATGACTTAGGAACTTGTATGTAGTTACAAGTAAAATAAAGCAGAGTAACAAGGCTGCTGCCCTAATCTACCTGTTAAGGTGTGGCTGGCTGCATTCTTGGGGTAAGTTAGCAAGCACTGATACATTCTAACCAAGAAAGAAAACTAACATAAAGACATTCTATTTGTTCACAGGAAATGAGTCAATGGAAACAGCAAGAGATTGCATGTTCCACAACATAAGGACGATATTTGCTTGCTCAACATATGTAAGAACTAGAAGCATTTAGAATAGTGAAAGTCGATCAAATCAGAAAAAAAAAAATGCTTTAAAAGTGGAAATGAGATACCTAGATCACACAGATCACCTGGAAACCAAGAAAATGTATTACAAGGTAAAATACTACAGTTTTTAGAGAAACAAATCTGGTTAAGTTTACTTAAGAAGATCAACTTTTCTGCTGTGAGAAGTTTATAATGATCATTGCCTATGGAAAAATTTAATATTCAATTAAATTAAGAAGTGTTATTAATGAAATATGTCTTGTACCAAGTGATTAAACCTAAAGAAAACCATTTTCTAAAAGACTATGAGAGGGGCGCCTGGGTGGCTCAGTGGGTTGAAGCCTCTGCCTTCAGCTCAGGTCATGGTCCCAGGGTCCTGGGATCGAGCCCCACATCGGGGGCTCTCTGCTTAGCGAGGAGCCTGCTTCCTCCTCTCTCTCTGCCTGCCTCTTTCCCTACTTGTGATCTGTCTGTCAAATAAATAAAAATCTTAAAAAAAAAAAAGACTATGAGAAATGCATATGCATTTTGGACTACACAAATTATTGCTGAATCAAGAGAAAAAAATTAATACTTGGCAGACACAAGCATATCTGTTACTAAATCCAAAATTAACATAAGAATAAACCTAATAACACTCAAATAACAAATGGATGAGAACTACAATTCTAATGTAAATAAAATAACTTAATACTGTAATGTAGCACTTTATGATCTTGCTTCCAAGGACGGTCTACATAACATTCTCAACCAATAGAAGTAAACTTAAAATGATTAAAAAGACTGGAATAGACACAAAAGGCAGATTCTTGCAAACCCTACCACTGGACAAAAGATTAGGAAATTATAAGCTACTGAGACTATACAACACAGGGCAGGCAGGAACACTGATAGTCCTCTTTAAAACAGACTTTGAAACTGTAACTATACTCAAATGCTGTCTTTCTCCTTTACCAATATCTTGGGCCCTAGATCAAAATATTAAACAACTAGATGAATCACATGAAGTTGCAATTATTAATTTGCATCTTCTGTCTTCCAAGAGTTTCCATTTATAGATATAATGCTCTTCATGAGACATTCTACTCTAGATCTCGTTCCACGAATCCAGCTTTGCTGGGTCTCTTCAGCAAATGTGATTAACTGGGTGTCTGAGGTGGGACAGAGAGAACACATATCCTGTGAGGTTTTAACTAATAATATTTAGTTTTCTGTTTGGTAGACTGCCTTGGTTTTTTGCTTATCTTCAAATCAGAGCTGAATGGATAAAGACATTAGCAAATGTGTAAAGAATTGTAAATACCTGTTCTCCTGGTAAAGGGAGAGAGAGAGAGAGAAAGAGAGAGAGAGAGAGAGAGAGAAAGAGGAAGGGAGGGAGGGAAGGGAAAGGGGAAAAGGGAAAAGGGAAAGGGAAAGGAAAAGGAAGTAAAGGAAAGGAAAGGGAAAGAAATGAGAAAAGAAGAGAGAAAAAAGAAAAAAGGGAAGGGAAGGGAAGAGGGAAAAGGAAAAGTCCTTCATGCTTAAATTACTACAAAACCGCACTTGATGGTGAGGTTGGTCAAAATACAAAATTACACTTTTGAACACTGATCTGGTTCACTTAGGGAATCATGTGTCCCATTAATGCAAAGCACAGAAAAGTTTTAAGTGTAGTGAAAATATTCCTTTCTAGAGAAGCTCTATGAAACACAGCGCTTGATATTCGACTCCCAAGTCCAAAACCGTAATGACATTTTCAACAAGTCCCTTTTGCTCATTAATGCCCTAATTCCCTTCTGAGATTTCCTATTACATACTTACTCAATGATTATTAAGAACCTACTATATTCACCAAAGAAATTTTAATGGAGTAGAAGAAAGAAAAAGAATACAAAACATATCACAGGGCATGTAAGCACTAGACAGCAGAGCATGCAGCAGGTGCCTAAAAAAAAGTTGTTGAATGGGTGAGCAGATGTACACAGTGCCCCCACTGCCAGGGGCAGTGACGTGGTGTGTACTCACACTGGAGTAATCTTCCCCTTCCTTACCTCTCCCAGGGACATTGTCCCATATAATGTTAAAGGGCAGCACAACATGAGATGATGTTTCCTTTTTTTATTTTGATTACTGAGAATCCCAACACTTCTAAGAAATAAAATAGTAGAAGCATAAAACAAAATTAAACAAAACTGGATTCTGAAATAGGTCCTGTACCAAAAGGAGATTAAAAGGGGGGAAATCAAATTTATCTTAAGATTTATTTTTATTTTTATTTTTAAGTAATCTCTGCACCCAACATGGGGCTCGAACTCAAAACCCTGAGATCAAGAGTTGCATGCTCCACCGACTGAGCCAGCCAGGGCCCAGATTTATCTTAAATTTGGCAAAGCACATCATTTTGCTTCCATACATACAACCAGATTAAACCCTGAATTCCCATCACTTCACTGACATGACCACATGGTTACTAAGCACTATGCCTGCTGCTGCACCTTTACCCTCCATCTCCCACCTCGTCCACCTCTTTACATCCAAAGTTTCCTTCAAAGCTTTGTTTGCGAAGCAACTTCTATGAAGTCCTTCAGATTTCTCCAGCTATACATAGTGCCTCCTTCCTCCCAAGGCCCTCAGCAGGTAGCAGACCTCTGGTCCCACCCAGACACTGATATGAGCCCCTCTCGTCTCTTCTGAGGCTGTGAGCACCTGCAGAAAATGCCGCCTCTCATTCGTATGTCAGCCCCACTACTACCCGGCACGGTGACTTCCAACTCTGAGATACACAGTGTTTTTGCATCGTTGAGGGGATTAAATAAAATGAATATAATTATGACAGGGAAGACTGGTTGTACCTGAAAGTAAATGGTATCACAGAATGATGACGTCATGATCAATTCCATTCATTGATCTGAAGATGATTTTAACCTTCCAGCAAAACACAAGTCTTGGGAGAACCAAATGAGGCCAAAAATTGGACCAACTCCAAAAAGGGAGCTACCTTCTCCACCTGGACTACTCACGTCTCCAGTGTGTCCACCCAGCCATCTGAGTGCTCCTTGAAAGCCTACCATATTCCGAGTCCTGCAGACGTTCGAGGGAATACAAAGAAGAACCTGTTACTAGCAAGGTCTCAGCTCGCCAAGGCAAGTTGCTCTCCTTCTAAACGTGAGGCACCCAGGCAAAAGCATCTGAAAGGCTCTTTCTTGTGTGACTACACAGTCAGAAAATAGAAGCTGTCCGCTGTGCACACTCTCCAACATTCTCTCCTTTGCCTTTCCGACGTGCCTCTAACAAATGGAAGCCAAATGAGTCATTAACCATAAATAAACGGAGTAACTAATCTTAACCAAATGGGTAACTATCAAATTTAGTTGAAGTGGGCATTCTGTGGGTTTTACGGTGCCTCAGAGGTCTCTGAACACTGTAATATATCCCCCTGTTAATTTAGTAGAACTGCCTCAGCGAGGAAGCTGTAGACAGGCAAATGTGACTTCTGGTTAGTCCCCAGGGGCTCCTCCCGTCTCCAGTGGCTTTTCTGGGATCATTCAGGGATTAAGTTGTCTGAGCTCAAGCGTTTCCACCATGTTTGGGCCCAGCGTTATGGAACATCAAATAATCAAAGCTACTTAAATTTTAAAAGAATGTTCACAAGTTCATTATTTATTCAGTGGATAAATAATTGATCAATCCTTACATATACAAAATTCTCTACAATCTTAAAATACAGTTAGCGAGAAAAGACATATTAAAATAAGTATGACATAAGGCAATATATGATAAATGACAAGTCAAGAAGGAGTCCAAAAAGGGAAGGTCACTTCTTTATGAATAATAAAAGCCAACATTTATTGAGTGTTTACCATGAATTAAGGGTGGAGTACTGTGCTAAGCACTTTATACAAAATATCAGTGCATTAAATCATGAAGTACTATTTAATCTGGTGGGAGAACAGATGGGAAGAAAATGAGATTTGAGCCCAGCACTGTAAAATTACCTTAGCCATTAAAATCAGAATAACTTTAACTATTAGAATATATATTTAAAAAATGTTGATTTTTAAAATAAACAGAAAGTCCATTTTGTTTCTATAATTTGTAAAAATATTTAAAACCCTAACATGTATAGAATATTCACTCCAATATTCTTGGAGCATACATTTCAAATACACGGCAAAATTTTAGAGGACTCAATGCAAATATAAAAGTTCTTTTTTTCTTTTTAATTAGTGATTTTCTTTTAAGTAAAAATACTCATTTTCCCTGAAATCCTAAAAACACCTAAGTAGGACCCTATTAAGACCAATCTAGCTTTATATATACACTTTTTTAAAAAAAATTGAATAAGACATATGCCTATGTGGTGCATTAATAATTCATTGTTTATTATCTTAGAGGCATTTACTATGAAAATAACACATTCTAATTTATTATATGCATGTTATTTCTTGTTCAAGTAAATAATTCATATAATTCCCACACTAATTGAGATCATTTGAAATATGAACTTAGAGCTGTTTCAGAAAGTAAGCTGGGTAAACACAACATATAAGGTGATAAGTAAGAAGACAACAACCAAAAAGAAATGAAAATAAATCCGTCATCAAGGAGTTTCCAAGGATAATGAGCAGAAAGGTTTACAAACAGCTTATGCAAGGCCCAATGTGATGGACGCTGTGTAAGGGGTATCAAAATTCAGAGGAGGGAAAGATACAATTTTAGCAGGAGGAATAGAAGACATTTTTCTGTGGCTGACGACTGAGTTGGGCATTAAAGATAAGGGATAGGCCTTTCACAAGTAAGAATGAGGAGAGATCTTTCCTGTATCTACTACCCTCGGTCAAGGCAAAGGCAAACAAGGCAAACCTGGGAGCAGGTAAACACTTAGGTATGTCGAGGACTCCTGTGAATTTTGTAACAGTAATGGCCTGAATTCAGTAGGGAACCAGGCCCTCTGGAGAAGACTGAAGGCCGTGGTAAGGAGCTAGAACTTTATTTTATAGGTCTGCATTTCTCGAACTGGAGAGGGGAAATAGGGAAAGGGGGACAATGGAGATAGATGTAGGAGCAAACAAAATGGGATAAAATCCTGTTCCTTATGGCACAGACATTCTCATAGAAGACAAACATCTAAAAAATTGTAAGTGAATAAAAACACAATATGTTGATGTTTAAGGGTTGGTATTTTAATATGGGTTGGCATTTGACCAGAAGGAATTGAAGGAAGCCATAAGGGACATGGAGAATGTGTATTCCAGGCAGGGAACAGCAAGAACAGGTTCCAAGGTTGAAGTGTGCGAACATGTGCAAGATAGAGTAGGACCATGTGACAGAGAAGGGACTAAGGGCCACAGAGTAGAGAAGAAATCAGAAGAGTATTGGAAGCAGGTCATATAGCACTGTGGGGCCTTGACAAGGATTCTGTATTTTGCCAAGTGAAATGGTAAGTCATTGAAGGTTCATGACCAGATTCATGTTTTGAAAGTATCTGAGTAGAGCATTATGGGACAACGTAGAAAACAGGAAGGTCAGTTGCTAACAAAATAATCCAAGAGAAGAATCATACCAAGAAGACCCACCTGATGGCAGGGAATGTGGTTAGGAGTATTCCGAAGGTAGAGTCAACTAGGTTTGCTGACAGGCTGAAGGTAAGTATGACGGAAACAAAGGAAGCAAGGATGACTCCAAGTTACTTCACCTGAGAACCAGACAAAAGGGACTGTCATTTACTGAGATGGGAAAGAAGCAGGACAACCCTTTGGAAAGAGAGATGGGAGAATCAAGAGCTCCAGGATGCTGCAGAGAGCAGGTCAGATCTGTTAAACTCCTATACGCACACACTCTACGCAGCTTTGATGGAGGCTGCGACACAGGAACAAAATGAGTGACAAAACCAGAAACTGAACAGAGCAAAGGGAAGGTAGGAGAGTTGACAAGAAAGGGAAAGTCAGGTAGAAGGTAAAGGAACATGGGAGGGGAAGGCATCTGGGGACTCAAAGAAACCATAAAAGATGGGGCCTATCTCCTGAGTGATTCTCCTATAGAAGTCACCAAAGAGGAACAGAGGAAGAACAAGAACGTGGAGAATGCTGCCAAAATAGAACACGTTCATGGAATAAATGACGGACAGCCTGTTGGAGCAAATAATAGTTGCACCATCGGAACCCCTTTGAATTCAGCACCAATATTCTTCTTTCCAGGAAGCGCTTGGAATGTCTTGTTTTTACAACAATGTCTCATGAAGATAATTAAAAAGCCTGCTTACCGAGGGTAAGAATTCATGACGGAGCCTCCTGCTCAGTAAGGCACCATGTTATCTGGCACTCTGAATTGAATGAGGAAGAGGAACAGGCGGCTGCTTTCAGAGAATTGCTGCCCCACCGTTTTTCTGCCTCCAAGGGCTGTCTCGACACCACTGCTGTAATGACACACAAGAGTGCAATGCCTCGGTGGCTAATCCTGCAGATTCTCTATTATCTCCTGCTTTAGGACGTGCGGCATCAGAAATCTGATGGATTAATGAAAGACTGTTAATGCTAATTGCTGACATAAGACTATTTAGGGCACCGAGGCAATCGCTGACTTTTTTTAGATGTTTTCACAGCTTTTCCGAGCACTGTACTCATCAGTCATGCTAATTCCAACAGGAAACAGCACATAGCTTTGGGGAGAGACCATGAAAATCTCTTTCATCGTTTCATCTCTACCACCCCTTCTCTGATACCATCCTTAAATCCAAATAATTTGCCTTAGATCAGTTATCTGCTGTATTCACCTTATCCAGACTTCAGACACAGTTGGTGGCTAGATTTTGCACGTCCCTAATTAGAACAGATGTGGCCACCATGGCTTAGAAACGCCTCAGCAAAGTGAACCAGATGCTCTTCTCCTGGAAAGGCCATCAAGTGCTGACACACTTAAGTTTCTTAGAGATGATTTATGCCACTGAAGACCTAAAGGCTACCCAAATGTTAACTGTATGTAGCACAGTGAGTGGAAACACAGCCACTGGAATTAAACATGAGCTCTAACTGTAATTAGGACCATTATTATCAGTGCAACTTTTTTTAAAATTTAATTTTTTTAAATTTTATTTATTTACTTGACAGAGATCACAAGTAGGCAGAGAAGCAGGTGGGGGAGGGGGGGAAGCAGGCTCTCTGCTGAGCAGAGAGCCCAATGCGGGGCTTGATCCCAGGACCCTGAGATCATGGCCTGAGGCGAAGGCAGAGGCTTTAACCCACTGAGCCACCGAGGCGCCCCATCAGTACAACTTTTAAGCCAATCACACAACTTCTCTGAGCTTCACTTTGCTCTTCCATAAAATGAGGCTATCACTTCATGCCTTGGCATATAAGATGTCTAATAGAGCACTGCTAGAAAAATGGAAGAGCCACTGATTCAGAAAACACTGTGGTCTGGGTCCTGCCATCACTGTGTCACTACAGTGGGAGCGGATACACTAGTCAGAACAGCTGGATGACACCCGGCCATTGATATCAGCCCCCCCCCACTCCATACACAACCAAACTTCTAACTTGGCTTCCCTTTAGATCTGGGCCCCATGTGCCATTCACAGAATGCTGTATCACATTCTCGTCGTAAACTGAGAGATTAGCATTTGACATTTGGATTTTTATACATATGTCCCTTGTGATTTTGTTTAACTGGAGTGAGGACAATCAGTACAGGATATATTGACAATCAAATTGCATTAACATCCAGAACCTGGAGGACATTATGCTAAGTGAAATAAGCCAGGCACGGAAAGACAAAAGACTGCATGATCTCACCAATACATGGAATCTAAAAAAGTCAAATTCATAGAGGCAGAGAGGAGAATGGTGGTAGCCAGAAGCTGGAGTTGAGGGGCGGGGTGGTGGTACGCTGGACGTGGAGAGGTACTGGTCAAAGGGTAAAAATTTCAGTTATGCAAGATGAGTAAGTTACAGACATCTAACACACAGCGTGATGACTATAGGTCGTAATACTGTATTGTACCCTTGAGATTTGTTGAAATCTCAAATGTTCTCACCACACAAAAAAGTAAGTGGTAACTATGTGAGGTGATAGATGTATTATAATTAGCTTGACTGTGGTAATCAGTTCATAATATATATATGTCAAATATATCTATGTGTACGCTTTAAATACACACAATGTTTTTCAATTATACCTTAATAAAACTGGGGAAAAATTCATTAAGACCCATAGCTATGATTACTACCTCACCCCGATGGATATGGGGCACTAGAAAAATCGCCAGGGAAGTCTAGATGGGAGAAGGGGAAGGTGTCAGGGAAATCGCCCATCTATCTAGGAAACAGTTCCGTGTCGCTAGACCATTACCTAATCCCAAACCTGGCTCGATAATCCTCAGAAGCACCCCAGTGATCCCCCTGGTATATCGTGAAATTTACAAGTCAGCCTTCTGTTAGTTAACTCCCTGTCCATCTGAATACAAATGTGCTATTACAACCAAGTTAATGGAAAAACATATATCTTATCACAGTTACTAACGTTAAGAATCATTGCTGTAGAAAATCAAGTTTATTGATTATTTTTAAAAAGGAAGGCTAAAAACAAAGAAGGAAATTAGCACAGGTTTTGATGAGGCTGGCTTATATTTTCTCAGTAGGATTCAGTTTCAATTTAAAGCTGAAAGGACTCAGAGCTTAAAGATATTGGGTGATTTGGTTAAAATTCCAGAGGATTGGATTCAAGATTACTTTGTAATCTCATGACTTTAAAACCTTCTTAATTAAAGACTTACATTTGTTTTAAATGAAATGGGACATGGACTTGTAGACCAGAAAACCAAATCAGTGTGAGGGAAAAGGTTCTGAATGGTGGTCCCTCGGGCTCCGAAATTTAATGTGATACTCAATTAAAGAGGAAAATCAGGTCCTGGAAGTGGGCTCCCACCCTCGCGCCACGAGTCAAGTGGTCTGACCTCAGGCCCCGGCACAGAACCATGGGTTCGGATCAGTGCTGCAGCATACATTTGGAACCATCCTCCCCTTCCTAGATAAGGCAAAATGTGGCAGGAATGATGTTTTTATCTTATCTCAAGGAGAGAAAAACAAAACCTCCACCCTCAAAAAAGTCCCTTCCCAAGAGCTCACTTGTGTAAGAGACTGACCCTGGAAATCCATCATCCTTTCAAGGATTTCTCCAGAGTTCACAATAGAAAACATTTCTAAAATAACAAAGATGAAACTTTAAAAGCATCACTCCATTTTTTTTTCTTTTCTCCTCACACGCAATTGTAAAATAAATCAGCAAACAAGCCACAAATCCGTTCCTTTTTTTTTTTTAATGTTTCAAAACTCCCTTCCCCATTTTCTTTGAGCAACTGTCCTACTTCTCTGGTGCTCTTCGTAACCCCATCTCTCAGAAGAGTCATCTGCCCTCACTGTGGGTCCCTCGTCCCTGCAGCTGACTGCAGCCTCTGGCACACACTGGGCACTTGACGAAGTCCCTGGCGGCTCCAGGCTGGGAGCCAAACACTGTTCTTCTCAAGCCCTGTCATCCCTCCTGTGGACCACCTCGCCATCTTGGAACACCCTCTCTTCTCTGAGCTTCCTGTGTTTCCTCTTCCTCCACCAGGTGTCCCATGGGTCCTTCTTCTTCTAACACTCTTCTTGCTCCCTAGACATTTCATCCACCCCCTGGCTTCAGAGGCCTGGCCTCTCCTTCTGCATTTCCAGTGGCCATTTCAGGGTGGCCATCTCTATACCTTAACTTCCATGCAACCAAAACATTTCCACAGCCCTGGTCTCTTCCTGTGTCCTTTCGGTGAGTAAATGGCATCTCCCCCCAACTTCAATTCTCCTCTTTCCCTCACCTGTGTTATCTAATCTATCATCAAGCCCCGCTGATTTTAGCTCCCAAACACCTCACCCCGTTGTCACTCTCCTGGAATACACAGTCCACGAACCCACCTACACCATCCACCCTTGCCCTGTCCACGACACTTCTAAATCCATTCTCATCACAGCCCAAGTGACCTCTAACAACCTTGTGTGTATTTGTGTGGGCATGTGCATATTCACACGCACATATATAACCTTCTTAGCCTGGGCTGCTCTTGGCTCATGTGGTTTCCAACTGCACCTGAAATACTTCACGTGGTTCAGCCGACTCTCCCACTTCTGGCCCCCACTGTCACCTCCACTCTTTCTAATAGAGCTCACCCTATTCTCTCTGTGTTACAGACATGTCAGCCTTTTAGTTTCTAAAACACTCCATACCCTCTCCTCAAAAAAGGGCTTTTGTACACTGGTGTCCTCTACTACATGCCTCCCACCACCACTCCTACCCAGCAAATGGATCATCTATTATGTTCATTAAAAATTTGGATGATCAGGCCCCACCCCAAAACCAAGGAATCAAAACATCTCAGAATATCCCAATAGATCCTGTCAATAGTGGCCACATGATTCTGTTGAGCAGGTTTGGGGACCTGATAGAAATGATTATCCCTGGAAATACTTGACTCCTCCTGACCATGTCCATGGGGCCAAGATCACCATTAATGAGGCAATCCGCTCCTATAGACAGGTTAGACAGCTCCTCCTTATTCTGGGCTATAACCTGCCTCTCCCCAAACCTTGTACCCGTTAGTTTAGTTCAATAATTCCTTAAAATCTCCTCAAGACATGTTGACACCCCATCATATTAATGGTTTCCCTCTGAAGTTGCTTCCATCCATCTACTATTTTGTAAAAAGACTATACATTTTTAGAGCACTTTTAAGCTCATAGCAAAATTCAGGGGAAGTTTCAGAGATTTCCCATGCACCCTTATGCCTCCATACTTGGATAACCTCTCCCATATCAACATCCCCACCAGAGTGGGACATTTGTTGCAACTGATGAACTCACAGAAACATCCTGACCACCCAGAGTCCATAGTATGCACCATCTTTAAGTGTAGTTTATAGGCCAAATTTCAATGGTTCCAGACCCAATTCTTCATTGAAGCTAACTCAGTGGTTCTTTCTCAAATGCACACTGGTCATGAAACCAGCAGTAGGGAAAACGGACATGCCCTGGAAACCTAGCCCATCACTTGAAAGGCTCGAGATTGCAAACCACACCAAGTCTCCACTTCCTCATTCGTTAAATTGAAATAGCAACAATGGCGGCACCTGGGTGGCTCAGTGGGTTAAACCCTCTGCCTTTGGCTCAGGTCATGATCCCAGGTCCTGGGATCGAGGCCCACATCGGGCTCTCTGCTTGGCAGGGAGCCTGCTTTCTCCTCTCTCTCTGCCTGCCTCTCTGCCTACTTGTGATCTCTGTCAAATAAATAAATTTAAAAAAAAAAAGAAATAGCAATAATGTCTTCCTCTTTGGGACAATATAAAGATTAAAATAGCTCATGCATAGAGAGCACACAGCCTGGGCCTGTCACACAGAAATATATACATAAATAGAATGTGAGCTCCCTGAAGACAGGGCTTTATAACAATTCAAAACAGTTGTCTGACCCAGAGCGGGCATTCCATTATTTGTTGAGTGACTGGATCATGAACAGTGGTGGGCAAAAGCAGAATTTAAAATAAGAAAGTATTTAATTTTGAAGATAGGTTTAAAAAAAAACAACCAGAAGATGGAAAGGAATTCTAATTTAGTTTTCCTTTCAAAGTATATTCTTTAAGTGACCTTAAAATGTCAATTAGTAATTCTGACCTATCCATACAGTGATTTAAATGTTTCATTCATTTAAATAGAATAATAAATGTGTGATTTAGAATCAGACTTTTGCACCTTGTTTGCAATTTTCAGAAAACCATATTATCTTTTTCCAATCTCATTTCAAAGACTGTATCTACCATGCAACAATAGTATACTAGGGAGTAGCAGAAATGCATCAAATCAGTTGCATTAATATTAAGTCAAATCACTAAACTACTTAATATTTTTTGTTTCTGAATTTTTTTAATGTTTTAATATTAAAGTGAAAAATGGTGAATGTCTCAGACACTTAAAAAAACTCAATCTAGTATACGGAAACCCAAGAGTGGCTCGTAGAATATGGACCCCAACATACATATTTCTTCTATTACTATGGAAATATATACTAAGTATATTTATCTCATGGCCATTTGAAAATTCTCCAAAATCTTTTGGAAAAAATAAAGTTTTTTTTCTTTGTTTTCAAAAGAAGAGCTACCCACACTAGGATTTCCATTTCCACAGGGCCTCTTATTAGGAACAAACGGAACTCTGTTCAAGCATGTTCGCAAGCAACCTGCTTCCTAACCAACCTCAACTGTTGGTTTCCTTGTTGTTCCTTCCAAAGGGAAAATAACTGGGTTTAAGTTCGGTGGTGCTCCCTACCACAGTAACTTCCCACCTGAAATATTTAAGATGGCATTTAAGGTAAGCATGGCCCAAGGCCCTGGCCTCCGGTGCCCCTGGAACACACCAGAGGCCTCGCCTTTGTATTACCTTGGGATCTAGCATGGGGCTGGGCAGGGAGCAGTTGCTTCTTCGGTACTTGATGGAATGAACTGGGCATCACCACAGGTCTCTTGGTCATCTCTATTCTGAAGGCCCCCTTCCATGGTAACTCGAAGCCCAGAGTCCAATAGGACAAAGACCATCACCCAACAGATGAGTGTGCAGTCAGGCTGACCAGTGCTCTGAGCAGACAGAGTCTCCCTCCCAGGGCCTAGGAGGTCAAGGACAGGATGGCCCAGGACAGGACATACAACCCACATTAGTGAAATGTAAACTTCTTCCCCGCTCAGCTTCTTGACTTAACCAGGTCCTCCAGGGACCTGATGAGGGAAAG
>PISX010027688.1:0-22649 GCA_004024625.1 Mellivora capensis | reverse complement strand
TACAGTTATAAAATAAATAAGTCCCGGTGATGTATTGTATAGCACGTGACTACAGTTAACAATACTGTATTGTATATTTGAAATTTGCTAAAGAGTAGATCTTACAAGTTCTCTCTTCATCACAAGAAAAAATTCGGTATTATATATGATGATGTCTGTTAACTAGACTTGTGATCATTTCACTATATATATACAAATATCAAAACATTACGTTGTACGTCTGAAACTAATATGTCAATTATATCTCAATTAAAAAACTATGAGGATGATGTCAAGATTCAAGAGCCAACAGAGAGGCTCACAGTGGCTGAAGACAGAGTAATTTAACACCAATAAAAATAAGAACTAGAATCTATTCAAATGCATCATGTTAAAATTCATGAGTTCTTAAGATTTTTTTTATTAAATCTCATCTTTCACCTTTGAAGATACTAGGAAAACAATTTACTATCTTTAAAACTAGTAAATAAAAGGGGGAAAAATCAGGCATTTAGTCTGTCGTTTAACATCTAATTGTACCTCCAAGTAACCAAATAGTTGATGAAGGAACATTCCTTTCAATTAAACCACCTTATCTATTAAATTATAAAAAAGGAAAGTTAGAATTATTGTAATATAAATAACTCATAAAGCCCAATGAAATCAAGTAATAATCATCAATGGCTATGATTCCCACAAAGATGACAAAGGACATCTCTGCTTCCTGATAGAAGAACATAATATTATTTTTGAAGATTCCTATAAAAATGTAAATCTCTCACTTAGATCAAACTTTGATAGAAATACTAATTTAGAGTTGATGCAGGGAACAGGATTACTTACACCAGTAGTTCTCAAAGTGCGGTGCCCAGACCAGCAGCATCAGCAGCATCTGGGAGCTTATCAGAAATGCAGAGTTTCAGGTCCAGCCCTAGACTGACTGAATCAGAAACAACGGGGGAAGGTCCAGCAATCTGCATTTTCATAAGCCCTCCTGGTGATTACATGCATGCTCTGTTTGCTAACCACCTCCTTATATATAACACTTATGGGGTAATAGGAAAATTCAAAATATGGGTAAACTCTAAGGTAAATGGCACAGTTTCTTCAACAAAGGCATTGCAAGAATTTAAAAGATAGAGACACAGAGACCCATTAGATACACTGCCAGATGCAATGTGTGGACTTCCTTGGGCTCTTGGTTTGAAAAGTAAAATGGTCATTGTGGTTGAGTGGTGGGGTGGGTGCGCAGAGTCTCCCTGCATTATCATTATCCTTACTTTCCATGTTGAGAAGCTTCTAGGATGAAGAGGTTTTAAAAGAAGAACACTGGGGAGAGGACATCTTAATTTTATGTATCTAAGGTCTTTCCATGCAGAGGTCTGGCATGTGCCTTGAGTCTTGAGTATCATGTACTCTCTGGCCAAGTGCTCAAACTTTCCTCACCCTTCCAGAGACTTTCATCTCACTGACCATCGTTAGATTCAAAAGCTCTGCAACTAGGACTCACATTTTCGTGTACTGAGTCACCTGAGTCTACTATTTCCATCTTCTCAGCTATTCGTATCCTGTACATTCTACCCATTTTGTTATTCAGTGGTTCTCCAGAACTCAAGAGAGAGGGACCATCTGGGAGGCAAGAGCTGTAAAAGATGGGTAACGGGTCCTGGGCAATGTGGACATATCCATATCCCTGGGGAGACACGGGTCCGCCACATGGGGACATGATACTGCCTTTGGGGTTGGAGGGCTTGGATCTTTGAGGGAAGGGCTGTGTGGACCAAAAAAGCCCTTAGGACATTTAAGTATGTCTTCTCCCCATCTTATGCGGCTGGGGCTGGGACAGAGGAAGGGCCTGATAGCCACGGGCAGGGGTGCATCCGCCCATCAGTAGTTACTGCGCAGAGAGCTAAGGAAACAGTCTCCTCCTCCGGTTGCTCCTAGCAGCCTTCACTCACCTGAATTTTAATATACCTACGTTCTGTCTATTTGTATTATACACTCCTGAGATGAGGAAAGGAGTTTCTGACGTGACTGTGCAGGACTCCACACATTACCCAAAAGTAGAACGTGGTCACATGGCAACATCATATTTATCTATGGTTTTTGCCAAAGTGTAAAGCCCTTTTTCTAAAGGATGCTCTGGCTCACAAAAAGAAGTGTTTGTGTGTGTATGTGTTTTAAGATTTCATTTATTTTACTTGAGAGAGAGAGAGAGAGAGCACACAGAGTGAGAAGTAGAGTCCCCTCTGAGCAGAGAGCCTGATGTGGGGCTTGATCCCAGGACCCCCAGGATCATGACCTGAGCCAAAGGCAAACTCTTAACCAACTGAGCCACCCAGGAGCCCCAGAAAATAAATATTAAAAGGGACACTTTAAAAGGCAGAACTTGCAATGACAGCCCAGTTCTTTTAATGATCTTATTTTATAATAGAAATATTCCCATATGAGAAAAGTAGCTCTCTTGTTAAAATATCGAGATGATCATAGAGCAATTTAGAACCTCCTAAATTGAAAGCATTTCTTTGAAGATCTATACACTACAATGTTGGGTAAACTAGACGTAATCTAAATTGTAAAAGACTGGATCTGTATACTTGTATTAAAATTACAATAAAGTCAACCAGATCTAAGTGTTGTGAACACACAAGTTGAGTTGAGAGCTCTATCTTCAACTTGGGTCCACACCTACCTCAGGTTGGGGTGGGCTTAACAGCCATATGGGGAGGATTGGCCCCAACCAGACCTGACACCAGGACAAAGATTGTGGAAAATCTTGGTGGCCAAAGGCTACATTCCAACTAACATTTTTCTACTTAGATGCCTTATTTCAAAACACAAACAGTGACTCTGTGAGGTCTTGAAAATCTTCAACCAAAATAGAGTCTTGGTTTACTGATGAATTCTGTGATGACAAACAATAGAGTGTACTAGAAAACATGAAGTCTTTTCTGTTTGACTTTAGCCCTTTGTTTGGTGATATGACATTACTCGAAGTGCAAAGGGCATGGGTTATATCTAGTTCCTTGAATATGCGCAGCATTGTTATATCTTCTTTAAAATTTTCAGGGTAAATGAGAAAAATATCTATAAAGATACATAGGACAAATGGTGTTATGCTGTTCTAAAAAGAATTTTTAAGACCAAAAAATCCCTCTTAGGGCAAAAAATTAAGAAGAAAATTGGCTTGCATAATGTCTCAGTGCTATCAGGGATATGGCAACAAGGCCTACGCATTTTTCTTTTCTTCTAAGTGTTGGTGTTAGATTATCATTTCTAGAGAGTTTCTCCCTGTTTAGAAGAGGAGATGTTTAATGTTTATAATTCTCTGTGTTTTTAAAGCATTTTCCAAAGTGAAAACGTGAACATAGTAAATTATTAAAATAGCAGAGGAAGTGAAAAGTAGCAATTCCACCACCAAGAGATGGTCACCATTAATATTTTTATCAATATTCTTCTAGATAACTCTCTTACTGTATACACACGTACATGTTAAACATACAGCATCATGAAATTCTGTATCTTGTTCTTTTTAACCTGAGAATATGAATGAACATCTTTTAATGCCAATAATACAAACAGACATCATCATTTTTCACAGCTTCTCACCTGTCCATTATATGCATATCCCTTAACCGAATCATGAGGGATGAGATGTGTGCCAGTGAGTCACTTGTACATGTATATTTGCAACCATTCAGATGACCAACTAGGATACATTTCCCAAAGTGCAATTGCTGCTGGGTAAGGTGTTATTGCATTCAACATTTTGATAGCTCCTGCTAAAATCCTTGTCAGAATGTGTCTACAAGCTTACATTCCCCAATAGCACTGAGGCCAGCTTCTCCCACCTTCCCAGGATCCTGGGGACCGGCTGAGGCATCCCTGTCCGCTCCTCCCTCCTCTGTTGTGTACACATTCATCTACTTCTTTCCGAGATGAAGCTTGGCACCACTCCACTCGGAGAGAAATGAGGACAGTTTTTGCATTTCACCTTAATCAGATCAAATTAGGACAGGTGGCAACCCTGCAGGCAACATAATTATGAAAAATGTGTGTGCTCAATACAGGCTGTCCTTCCAGCTTCCCAATCAAATAGGACACCACAGCCCAACCTTTCCACTTTTAGCTGGTGAATCACGAAGCAGTCACCCACATGCTCTGAATATGATGGTGCTATAAAATCTGAGATTAAATATAGTCTAAAAAGCCCATTTTGTAAGATTAGCTAATTCAACATAATAATAGATTCTCTATTAAAATGTTTACATGACAAGAAGGGAAAAAAAAAAAAGGAAAAAAATAAACCGACCAAACTCTCTGGCTGGCTTAGTATTGTCTCCCTAATACTCTGCCATCCATACAAGAAACAAGGTGGAGGGTTCCCTGGTCTTACTGAAAGAGAATAGACATTCTATCCAATGGAAAATGTGCAATGGATGTCTATGTACATGGGTTTGAGACAAACTGAAGCTGGTTACACAACTCCCATCTACACTAGGGGGATTCTGCACCCAGCTTCACACAGGATATTGCTTCTCAGAAGACACCCCCAGCACCACAATAACAAATGTTATATTGAAAATGTGCTCAGCAACAATGGCAGTACGAGTCTCTGTGCAGTGATTTTTCAGCATGTCAGAATTACACTATCACACCATGGAAACAAATTAAACAGCACCAGCCTGGCTGCTGGGATTGCTTTATTAGCAATGCAGTGTTATTTCATAAAGAATGCATTGCTTCGGGTCTGTCAGGGAAGGTCAACAATGGCTTTTCCATTTGTGTGAAGCCCAATTTATTATCTGGAGTAGAACCAAAGAGAACATTTCTGAATCCAATTCCTCTTCTTCCCGACATTTACATTGGGAGGAATAATAATAATAATAAAACCTATTATTTATTCTTTCCAGTTTATTTGTAGTCCACATTCCTTTCCAGGCTGGCATTTGGGAGGAAGCCCCAAAGTGTGAGTTAAGCACTTATACTCTCTTTCGGATGCACACAAGATCCGTTAGATGCTTGCTGATAGCTCAGAGAAAACACAGTCTACAAGATACAATCTGGAAAAGAAGGTTTTGTTGATATATTAGATTCATATAAATGAGCTTTGGATTTCTTGTATTTGCAAAAAATATCATTCCACTGGCTTCATAGAGCATCACAGCTTTTTGTGATGGATGGCTGAGTCTTGCTTTGGAAATGACTACAGTTATGTCAGAATAACTCCCAATAAAGAATTATCAGTATTAGTAGATGAGCTCTTAGGAAACAGAAGTCAATTCTCTTTTGCACATAGATATGCTCTACCAAAAAGAGAAATTAAAACCCAAGATTCTATTCGGAAGCCAAAATAGAGTCTGCTCACTTGCCTCCCGAATTTTATGCCTGTATCAATGAGGTGTTAAAATTCATCCAAACCCTGGCTAATTTTTCTGAGTTCCAAATACCTAACCTGGAATGGAAACCTTGTCTCAGCAGACTGTCAATTAAATAGGTATTGAATTATAGCCCAAATCATCTAAGAATTTCTTTTGTTCCAGATATGGACATAAGGGTACTGACAACCCTGCAAGACACCATGGGATGGTCCCGTTTCTGAGTTTGCTGCAGGAGGCTGGGTAGACCTTCGGCCCTTCCCTCACAATCCTGAAGCCAGGCTAAGGAGGTGGCTCTCCCCGATGCCCCAAAGCTGGCTCTGGCTATAACTCTGAAGTGGCAACACAGCGGAAGTCACCCAAGCCAGGCACATACCTGAAATCTCAGTGACGCTTTCTTTTGGTTCCCTGACTTGCCCATTAAAACAAAACAAAACAAAACAAAACAAAACACAATCATATTCTTATTTTCTATAATGGCAGATTTGTAAGGAAGGAGCCCTCCAAATGTTTCCCTTACATACAATTCCGTGCCTGATGTGCATCGTGGGCTTTTGCCACAATATTGTCATAGCAAAACAGAAGTTACTGCAACTTGAGGGGAACTGAGCTTTGGTTTTTTTCCCATGTGCTGCGTTCTTGTCCATCTTTGCTCCAGGCACCCTGATGACTTGCTTGCACAGGAAGAGCAATCATCCTAGTCCTGGTGGAGCAAGAGCTCGCTCCATCCTAATACCTTAAGCTCCATTTCTAAAGGAAATTTTTTTTTAAGTCTAAGGACTGAAATCTAACTCTTTAACTCTCCTTTTTCACACTGCTATTTCCACTGGGAGAACATTTCCCTCTTGTGCATCTGAGTAGACCGTCCTGGCATCCTTCTTGTTGACAAAGCATCCTTTTGTTCTATAGTCTCTAGATACGAAATTTTGGAGAACATAAGACATCTTTCTCATTGTGTTCTGTAACAGACAAATATAACTCCTTAAATTAAATCTAAATTCGCCCTCATAGCGCCTTCTACAGAATGTCTCCGGAGGCCAGCTGGCCTTTCTGCAAAGTGCCTCATATGTCCTGAGGATGGATCCCCACAAAGCCCGCAGTCCCCAGAGTGCTTAATGCCTTGGCCTCCTGGATCTGGAGCAACAATTACCAATCATGAAAAAAACGGTCTCCACAGCCCGGATAGTATAATACAGGCTCGCAAACTGCATGTAATGAGGTTGCTGTCTCGTTTCAAAGGCTGTGATTTAAATTTATAGGCGGGGCCAAGGGGTTAATTTCCATTGCTTCATTCACTACCCTCACCACTGTGGAAGGGCCCGAAGATAGCTCTGCCATCAGAGCTAATCCAAATCAGTTTATAAAAACACTCTCAGATTAACAAATCAATGATACTTACACACCACAAAATTGGTTACCACTTAAAGGCTTTATTCTGACTAGATTTATAGCCTGCATAAATCCCATTCTCCTGTAATTTAGATGGAAGACAAGCAAGAGGCATCTTTGCTGTCTGTTCCCAGCAGTGTGGCCAAACAGGAGAGCCATTCTTCCTTACTGATGGACCAGAGCCCGTGCTTAAAAGCTACGGAAAACAAGCGATGAGAATTCATCCATCAATTCCTAAATTTCCACTCAAAGAGAGTTTAGGAAACTTTCAGGAGGCAGTATAGAGATGCCAGTAATTTACTTAAAAATTAAGGCATCATTAGATGTCTGTGTAATGGAGCTCATTGCAAAACCAAAAATCAAGATTTGTTTCAGTTTTTTAAAACTAAAACAAAACAAAACTCCTTTCAAATAAAAATTACTCCACTGAGTACTTTAAAATTCACGCTATTTCAAAATCAGATTTGTTTCTGTTTTTTTTTTAAAGATGTTTATAATACACGAAACACACTGTATGTAACCTAATTTGAGTGTCGGATTCTAGCGATACAATCTATTAAGCTCATAAAATCTCCTCATTTCAGTCTTTGGTGACAATGACTCCTAATGTTTCTAGAAATATATAATATTGTAGTCTGAAGCCAGGATTTTTTAAATTTAAAACTCCAAGTAAAATTTAGTTCTTGCGACTGGTCTACAAATATTCTGTAAGCATGAATAAGATTACATCAATAGAGAGTTAATTATTTTTTAGATTAAAAATTTATTTACTTTATGGGCATCAACATTAAGCATGTTATGTAGATATTTTAATCCATCCTGTGACTCAGTAAATAACAGGAGATGAAGCTGCTTAGGGGTAATTCGCAATAAACAAGGCAATTTCTTGATATTGTTGTTGGTGCTTTAATAGAGGGAAGGGTGGTGAGGGGGAAAAAGTGCAAAGAAATATAAGATTGTTCTGGGTGTCGGGCTGGACACTGCACTAAGTGTGCACCTCAAGGCCTATCATCCTGATATCTGTGGGCCACAAATTTGGTGCTTTGCTTCCCAGTGATCAGAGCCAAGAGGATACCATAATCCCTGTAAAATAAAACCAAAGAAGTGCTTGGAGGAGGCACAGACCTTCCTCTGGCACAAGCCTAGGGCTCTCAGACTGAGCAAATAAAAATATAGGATACTTCCGTTACATTTGAATTTTTAGAAAAACAATGACTGCTTTTTTTTTCTTTTTAGTATAAGTATGTCCCAGATATTTTCCTTTATCTGAAATTCAAATTTAACTGGGCATCCTGGATTTTATCTGGCAACTTTATTGAGCCATAACTTAGATACAATACTTGCAGCATATAGTTTTATAGCTTGATTTCTTATAGGATGCCCATCCTAATGGGAAGTGGTATATTTCCTAGGAATAGAAGTTTCTAATTTCTACAGTATCCAGGTAGAGTATATGGTATGTCATCAAGTAATCTGTTTCTGAAATAGAACCAGAGCGTCTAGGGGAAGTAAACATAAAAGCAAAAGTGGGATAAGGGAGGACCAGTGCCCTGGGTGGGGGGGAGACCTGCTGGCATCCTACAAGAGTCAGCCCACTGCAGAAGGTCCAAATCACAGCAAGCTTTCTCTTAATTCTTTTCCTTAAAAGATTTTATATATTTAATTGAGAGAGAGAGAGAGAGAGAGAAAGCAAGAGCAGAGGGGAGGAGCAGAGGCAGAGGGAGAAGCAGACTCCCCGCTGAGCAGAGAGCCCAATGCGGGGCTCAATCCCAGACCCTGGGATCATGACCTCAGCCGAAGGCAGATGCTTAACCAACTGAGCTACCCAAGTGTCCAGGTTTCTCTCAATTCTTCTCTCACTAAACTCTATTCTAAAGACTTTGTCAGGGGGAAAACAAAGTTGATTTCGGATAAATCCAATGTATAAGCCAGCATTGTGCAATAAATCCATTTTAGGCAGTATGATCTGTATTTCAATAGTAGAAGTTTGAAAAGAAATATGGAATTTTTTCTTTCAAATAGCTTGTCAGTTTTTGATCTTCCATTTCAGGAAGAAGATTCATGGCCTTAGTTCTCAAAAGTTTTGACACGTTGGGAAGACAAAGCTATGTATAAATCATGTTACTTACGTACTTAATTGCTAAAGATTTTGCTTCTTAGAGATAAAAGCCTGCATATTTTTAGGATTTATTTCATTTATATGTTTTAAGTAAAGATCATGTATATTTAAGGTATATAACATGATTTGATGTACATTCACATAGTGAAATGATGACTACGTCGAGCAAATTATTTTATCATCTCCTCACAGTTACCACTTTTTTTTGTTTTGTTGTTATGAGAGCACCCAAGATATATTCTTTAAGCACATTTCCCGTGTTCAGTACTTTCCTACTAGCTACAGTCATCATGTGTATACATTAGATCTCTAGACCTATTCATCCTGCATAACTGCAACCTCATACCAACCTCTCCCCAGCTACCCCACCTCCACACTCTCCACAACCGTGTTCAACCTTCTCACTGTCTGCTTCTAGGAGTCAACTTTATTATTATTATTATTTTTTAAAAGACATTTATTTATTTATTTGACAGACAGAGATCATAAGTAGGCAGAGAGGCAGACAGAGAGAGAGAGGGGAGAAGCAGGCTCCCTGCTGAGCAGAGAGCCCCATGCAGGGTTTGATCCCAGGACCCTGAGATCATGACCTGAGCCGAAGGCAGAGGCTTTAACCCACTGAGCCACCCAAGCGCCCCTATTATTATTATTTTTTAACAGTTCCATATGTGAGTGAGATCATACAGTATTTGTCTTTCTCTGTCTGACTTATCTCGTTTAGCATAATGTTTTCCAGTTTCGTCCATGTTGTTGCAAATGCCCAGATTTCCTTCTTTCTCATGACTGAATCATACATATAGCACAGCACATCTTATTTATTCATTCATTCATTGACAAACGCTCGGGTTGTTTCCATATCGTGGCTATTGGGAGTAATGCTACACTGCACATGACGGGGTAGAGACCTCTTTGTGATGTCTGCAGATATTTTTGTCTGATTTTCAGACATTGATAAGCCACTCCCTTATTTACTTGTGCATATATTTTCTTTTTTTTTTTCAAGGATTTTATTTATTTGTGAGAGAGAGATATATATGTTTTCTGTTGAATTTTTTAAAAATACAACTTTATGGGGTGCCTGCGTGGCTCAGTTGGTTAAGCATCTACTCGGTGTATGATCTCAGAGTCCTATGATTGGGCTCTGTGTCAGGCTCCCTGCTCAGCGGGGAGTCTGTTTCTCCCTCTCTTTCTGCCCCTCCACCTGCTTGTGCTCTCTCTCTCTCACAAAAATAAACAAAATCCTAAAAAAAATTACAAGTTTATTGTAGAGAATTAATTTCTGAAAATTGAGTGTGATTTATTCAAGCTGCATTTTATGTCTAATTAAATAAACACCCTAACATTACCTTTTCCATGGAGATACCCAGGTGCCAGCACTTTCACCAAGTGGTCCAAATGAACCCCATCAGCAACAGGACAGCCCCACTGCAAGTGCTGACTGATACAATATACTAGGAAGTGCACAATATCACTCCCACGACCCTTTTGCCAAAAATGGGCAGCTGGAGTCTAGACATGTGGAAACGTCAGACAAATGCAAATTGGGGGATATTCTACAAAATAACTGGCCCATACTTGTTGAAAGTGTGACTGTCACGGAAGGCACAGAAGGGATGAGGTAGTAGGGGACTAAAGAGACGTAGTGGTTAAGGCAACACGTGAGCAGGAAGGTACTTCCTTGAACAAATCTGAAATCCGAATAAGGTCTGCGTATTAGATAAGGGTGTGGTATCACTGCTAATATCCTGATTTTGGCCATTGTACTGTGGTTTTGTAGCGGACTACCTTTGTGATGAGGAAGCATATTCTGAAGTCTTTAGAGGTAAATGGGCATCAAGCTGGCAA
Organism: Mellivora capensis; assembly: GCA_004024625.1. Classification (NCBI taxonomy): domain Eukaryota; kingdom Metazoa; phylum Chordata; class Mammalia; order Carnivora; family Mustelidae; genus Mellivora; species Mellivora capensis. The sequence goes on along the minus strand of PISX010027688.1, from coordinate 11,939 downwards.
ACAGTTCAGAATAAAATATATATATATGGACATAGGTATATGGAGCAAGAGGGAAACAAACATGGTAACTGTTAACATCTGGGTATCTAGCTGAAGAATGCCTAAAAATTCTTTCTCCTACTCTTGCAACATTCCTCAAAGTCTGAAATTATGTCAAAATAAAATGTTAAAAAAAAAAAAACGAAAACATTTCCTTTGGTTGAAAGTAACCTGATATCATTAGGGGAGAAGTCTGCTTTATTTTGAAGTTTACTGGGCCTGAAGAAAATGATATTCAGATGTACCAGTCAATTATATACCATATGAATCCATCCTCACAATTGCCCAAGGGGAGGACACGGTAGGGGGAGAGGATACACAGAATGGGTCCCCAGGCTCTACAGTTCTCAGAATGCTTACTGGACGTTTCAGTGTTTTGTTTTGTTTTGTTTTGTTTTGTTTTTTTGTTTGTTTGTTTGTTTTTGTCTTTTATAGTTGAGAAAGCTTGAGTTTCTATAATATCCACATCCACAGATAATCTGGACTATATATAATCAAGTCTGTGCAGTATAAAACCATGCTTCAAAGACATAAGGGTAAAGCTAGTTCTTTCTTTTCTGATCGCTACTGAATCTAACTGACTAGCGTGATGGTAGACTAAATGTCACGACGTCAGATGAATCTCCAATACCTGTGTACAGCTTATTCCATGTTATCTTCCTCCAACCATAAAATATTCTAATGGAGAACAAACACAGGAGTAATGCTTTTTTTTTTTTTTACCTGATTCTTTATACTATAGTTAAAAAGAAATAACAGGAGCAAAATGGAGTCACTTGTGCTAAGCCCCAACAAGACTTTATACCTAACCTCACTGTAAGTTTCAGCCTCTGCCAGGAGAGGGATTTTTAAGCCAGCAGTCAGAATTTCTTAACCAGCACTAGTGAGTCTTCTGCCCAATATGACCCCCTGCCCTTCCTCCTAAGGGAAGATGACCCCTCCTCAAACTATCCTTTCTTTAGTTTGGGTAATAATCTCCCCATCCCATAACATTTCTGTGAATAAAATCTTCCCATTTTGTACAGCTCCTTAGAGCTCCCTTCTATTTGCCAGATGAAATGCTGCCTGATTCATAAATCTTTAAGTCAAGCCAATTAGATCTTTAAATTTACTCAGGTGAATTTTGTTTTTAACACACAACAGAGTAAACCCCTGTTTTCCAAAAGAATATTGAATTATGCATTTAAAAAAAAGGATCAAAGCCTTGCCTTTACATTGAGGTAATGTTCTGTGATTGTCCTTTGTAGGATTATTTTGGACATGCAGAAACTAATTTTTACTTTAGACAGAGGACTAAAACATGATGAAAGAATACATTAATTTTGAATAGCCCAGTTGTTAATTTGTTAAGTTTCAACATTCTCTCATGCTCATATAGCGGGACTAGTAACAGAATAAAATTGATAAAGATATTAATATTATGTAATACTTGATTGTTCATTAATTCCTTCAACAAATAATACTGAACAACTACTAATGCCTGGAACTGGTCTAGATATGTGGACTAAAGCTGCTTAAGACAAAGTCCACGTCCTGAATTTGCATTCTACTAGGTGCTCTGATAATACTGAAGTAAACAAATGAAAGGAAAAGCAAACTTTTCAGATAAGGCTAAATGCTACAGAGAAGGATAAAGCTGGGAGTCTGCTGGGGAGAGGGGAGGGACAGGAATGTCTCCAAAGCCTCCCTGAGGAGTTACCTGGAGCAGAATCACAGGAAGCCTGGAGATGTGGGAAGACCAGGGTCCAGCCCTGAGGAGGAGGGGCTGGAGGAAGTGCTAAGGAGGAGGGTCTGGAGTCTGCAAGGAGACTGAAATGGGCCAGGATAAGAGTGAGGAGAAAGAACTGGAAGAGCTCACAGGGCGGCAGTGATGTGATTTGTTTCTAATTAACAAACATTTCTTTTTGAGAAAATTTTGTATTTACGGAAGAGTTACAAGGACGGTACAGAGGGTTCTCAGATACTGTCACTCAGCTTTCCCTCATGTGAGCATCTTACAGAACCACGGTACATTGCCCCCGATCCCTTTTGTTTTAAAGGGGTTCTGTCTCTATACTGTGTACAAAATAATGGCAAACTCATAAAAATGGCCGACACATCATATCAAGTGTTTACTGTGTCCCAGAAGCTGTTCCAAGTACTTCACATGTACCAGCTCATTAGTCCTCACAGAATCACTGTGCGTATAAGGGAGGTACTACTGTTATTCTCCCCATTTCACAGATGAGGATTCTGAGGCACAGAGAGGGGAGCAAACTGGCCCAGTGTTATACAATTTAACAGTGATAAGGCTAGTTTTTAAACTCACATTGTCTGGCTCCAGCACCTAACTCTGGAAGACATTTGTGCAAGACTAGAAGCAGGGGCACTGGTTAGGACAATACAACAGAGGTTAGGAGAGAGACAGTGGTACCTAGGGAGGTGGAAGTTAGGTTAAGAGGACTTGCTGAGAGACCATACACTGCGGGGTCAGTGGAAGAAAGGAAAGATCTTATCCAGGTGATTTTTTATTCTGAGCAACTGGCTGATGGGTGGTGCCTTTTACTGAGGGAGGAAGACTGAAAAAAGCAGTGGGGAGGGATTATGAGTTCTGCTTAGGGTATGCTAAGTTGGAAAGGTCGTGTGAAGCATTTGGCTGTAGCCAAGCAGAGAGTAAGAGTTTAGAGAGTAGAATGATACAGCCAAACGTGATGCTGAGAGGTCCAATACATGGAAGACGGATTGGCCACTGATTTCATGCCAAATATATCCCTAAATCAGATGAGATCAGGCGCGTTCAGGGTGGTATGGTCATAGACTATACTCCTAAATCAATTTAGAACTTTTTAATACATGAAAAAGACCCAACAGGAATGGGTTCACCAAACTTCCGTACTCAGCGTGGCTCTTCCTTCCGACTCCCATCGGAGCCCTGTCTTATGAGAGGAGGGGCGAGGGAAGAGAGAGGCAGAGAAAGAAAGGGGAAAAGGGTGTGGCAGTATGGGACAAGACAGGAAGGAACCTGAAGGCACAGTAAATGGTAGTCCTTAAGGAAAAGCTGCCTACCACCCCACTTCACTTCCCTTAGAACAAAAAACTTCATCTTATTTCTTCCCAATGCTGAGATTCTCATAAAAGGAAACAATATATTTTCTCACAGATTTTTATTAGAATTCAGTCAAATTGCCTGTTAGAATTTATTATATGCTCAGGACTTTTATTATATGGCCACATATTTGATTTGCAACATGACCAATTCAGTTATTTCCAGCATAACCTTTACTGAGTGAAAATATATGGATATTTTTGCATGGAAGTGATGAGATTTTAAATCTACTGAGTAACTTGAACAATTAATAACTTTTTATATATACCCTGGAAGTGTGAGTAGATGAAGAAGAAAATTAAAGAGAAAAAAATTAATGATAGGAAACAAGAAAGTAAAGGTAATAAATAAATAAGTGGATTATCATAAGTTCCAGAGAAGAAAAATGGTGAAAACATGGTCAGAAGTCAGGAGATACCTGAATGAACATGGATCATGGTGATTTACGTACATGAGCATGTAATTGAATGGAAAAAATTTACTATACTGAATAGATATTCTTCATGTTATTCAAGAGGACAAACAATGGTGTGAGAACTCTAAATTTACCTTATAATTATTGACTCCATCTTGTAATTTTAGCTATAAAGTAGTGACAAAATAATTATATACATGTTCCTATTCTGTGTCAGGAAAAAATAAACAGCACAAATTCTTTCATCCACATGCTGTATGAACATCAGAGAAGATACTGTCAGCCTTCAAATAAAAATGTAAATACTGTGGAGAGAGGTTCTTGGTAATCTCTCACATTCAACAAACCACAAGCCCAAAGATACTCCAAAGGAATCTCCAGTGTGGTGGGAGACATTCGAACTTCTCACACATAGACAGGACACACGAACTGTGTTATGTGAGTTCAAGGAAAATACAAAAGGAAAGGCTTCTGTTATACCATGGGGTTCAGACTGATTTTCTCCTGTGTAAAGAACTACCCCTCCATCTCATCTTTCTCTCATTCCATCTTTCTTTCCATTTCTGCATAGCCACACTACGCTCAGCCTGGACTTCCTCATAACATGGTGGCCTTAGGGTATCTGGATCTCTAACATGATAGCCTAGGACCCCTCCCAAAGGCAGAGATGGAAGCAGCCAATCCTTTTCAAGAGCTTGGCCTGGCATAATGTCCCTTCCACTGTACTCCACCGGCCAAAGCAGACATGGGTCAGCCCAACGGGTCAAGGGGCAGCGGAACAGTACCCACCTCTTAATGGGAAGGTTTGTCAAAGAATTTGTGGCCGCTTTTAGTATACCACAGGGTGTATGACAATTTTGGTATTTATCATACAGAAATAGGGTCATGTCTGACCTCTGGAAGAAAGTGGAAGAAGAAAGAACATTCTTGGACCACTTTTATAGGCTGCTTCTAACTCCAATGACAACTTTGAATCCACTTAGGGAGTTGCATTTGAAACAGAGCACCAAGAAAGGACAGGAGAGGTGTAGACTTGGGGTCACAGGGCACTGAGGGGACCCCAGTTCATGCAAGATCCCTAGAGCATCAGAACTGCCATCTGCATAAGCCCTGCTATACCACCATAGTCAATGACCTAATCTTTGCCCTTCGATGCATTCTTGGCACAGCTACCCTGGGCATGAAGTGGAACCACATCTGCACTTGTACTGTCTAGAGAATGATCTGGAGAAGGCAGAACAAGAGGAGAGAAATGGGCTACTCTGGTTGGAAGAAAGAAAGAAATTTCTGGAAATAAGTTTTCCACGCTAAAATGGTTGACATTGAAAAGTCAGAGATTCCCCCATCTCGAAAATGTTCCTCGTTAGCAGTTCTTACTGTGTAGAAAAGTAACTGTTTAAATGACATTCTACGCCTCATCGCGTGTGCATTGCTCTCTTTCTGACTATGCTTTCCGTCCTTAGTTTGCTGTTTTTCCTTCTCCCTTCCTCCGCATGTTTTCCTCCTGCTCATGTCTCCTCTCACATCTGCCTTGCCTTGGCTCCACCCCAGGGCTCCTGCCACAACCACAGGCAACCACGAAGAACGTGAGGCACAAAAAGGCAGCGGAACACTTTCCTAGGTGTTCTTAGCCTCATGAGAGTGTGGGCGACTTTTGTCTGGAAATAGAAGTTGTACCAGATTATTTTCTTGATCATTTAAGAGCTAGTAACCTTTTATTATAACAATGTTCATATTACTATGAAAATTTTGGCAGGCACTCTCTGCTGCCTACACAATAATTATCTACCTCTTCCTTCTCCCCTAACGATTTGGTGGAGGATGCAGGCTGAAAGCCTTTTCTCTCTTGGCAGGAGGCCCCTCTGACTCAGAGGATTTACTTCAACCAGTCTCATCGAGTCACAGGAGTCCTGCTCCCAGCGACCGTCATTCGTTTGGGAGCATTCCTGTGACCCGGTCCTGGACAAGGGGAAGAATTGGGAGGACTGTTGAGGGTGTCTGGGAAATATTTTCTCTCCTGATTCCAAGGGAGTCAGTCAAGAGGACCAACAAAGCTTTTCTTCCTGTTTGGATTCAGAGGTGACGAGGTGGTATGGCAGCCAGGACCTGAGTGATGAGAACTGAGGGTGGGACCAGAAGAGCTTCCCCCCTGGGGGACTTGTGGAGGACCCTCCCCTTGCCTCGCTACTGGATTTCTTAGAAGTAAAAAGTCAGTGTCCTTACATTTTAAATCACGGGTGGTCAGGCTTTCTGTTATTACAGCAGAAGGCATTTCTTTTGGGAGGAAACCATGCTCCGTGAATAATTTCACATTTCACATTTCTGCACAGTTAGGGCTGAGAAAAGATTATTGGCAGCCATTGTTGAAGGATGACTGAATGGTAAACAAGTCTTGAAAATTAGAGATAGTGAATTGTTCCTGAGACACTTGCAGGCTTATCTCCTCCAGAGCCATTCACTTACATTCTAAGGGTAAAAAGACTGGGGCCTTCCTCTCCTCTCTTCAGAGAATATTTGTTTACATTCCTGGACAAAGGTCTCTCTCTGGACAAAGGTCTCTCTCTCTCTCCCTCTCTCTCTACACACACACACAGACACACACACACACACAGAGCTTAAAGTCGCTCATGTATCTACTTAAACACAAGTAAAATTCTGGGTACGCATTTTTCTGAGTACAAGAGAGGAAGATTCTCAGTGGAGAACAGTTTCCATCAGATTCTCAATGGAATCAGTAATCAAAATGAAACAGAAAAACATTGATCATTGCTATTCTGTAAGTTATTAGAGTGTAAATATCTTGAGAAAAAAATTGTCTTTTAAGTGTTAGTATCTGTAGGGCCTACCCAGTGCTTGGCATATAGTAAATGCTCAATAAATTTGTTAATTAAATGAACAGTTAAGTGACTTGTGTTGTCTCTGATTCAGCTCTATGCCTAGTGCTTTGGGTGAATAAAAAGTGTGTAACATTCAGATATAAACCCATAAGCTATATACTCAAAGAAACAGATATATTCAAGACAAAATTGTATAAATTGGCTTTAATTCTAATAAGGCTCTATACTATGAGACATATACCATTGTGAGAGGGAGATATGAACTACGAATGGGGATAGAAAGGAGAGATCACTGTGAACCGTCTGCATGACATATGGGCTTATTCACATTAAACATTATTTCACATTTAGGCATCTTAAGTTTTTTGTGTTTTTAGCAATGAGGGGCTAGAATAAAAACCTAAAACATAAACATGCTTAGGATTTTTACATAATATGAATCCTTTGCAAAACATGATTATTTTCCTTTAATTTGCTAGCTCATTTATTTAGCTAATTCAGTAGCCTCCATTGCACAAAATGTAGTTTTCTTTATTCAAAGCCCAAGATACAGGGTATTTTAGAAATATGTTATCAAATGATATATAGCATATAGATTTGTAAACTCTTCTTTTTTTTTAAGATTAATTTTATTTGAGATCGAGGGGTGGGGTAGAGGGGCAGAAGGAGAGAATCTTTCAACCAGATGTCCTGCCAAGTGACAAGCCTGACGTGGGGCTCGACCCCATAACCCAAGACATTACGATCTGAGCCGAAACCAGGAGTCAGCCACTTAACTGACTAAACCACCCAGGTGCCCCTGTAAACTTTTTCTTTTCTTAAGATTTTATTCACTTATTTGCCAGAGAGAGAGAGAAGCAGCAGCAGGGGGAGCTACAGGCAGTGGGAGAAGCAGGCTCCCCACTGAGAAGGGAGCTTGATGCTGGATTTGATCCCAGGACCCTGGGATCATGACCTGAGCTGAAGGCAGAGGCTTAACCCACTGAGCCACCCAGGCATCCCAGTAAATTCTTTTTTTAAACCCACTCTTTCCAAGTATCCTTTTTCATTTGGCTGTTGGGTGGCAATGTTGACTTGAATTGTATCCCCCCAAAAGACATGTTCAAGTCCTTACCTCTGGGTACCTCTGGATGCAACCTCACTTGGAAATAGGGCCTTCGCAGATGTTGCCAAGTAAATATGAGGTCATTAGGGTGGGGGGCTAATCCAATGTGACTGTTGTCCTTTTACGAAGAGACACAGAGAAACAAACAGGAAATACTGGGTGATAGCAGGACCAGCTATAGGAGTGATATACCCACAAGCCAAGGAATGTCAAGAATCTCTGGGAACCAAGACTAAGGGAAAGTCATGAACAGATCCCCATTCCGCCACCCCAAATCTCCCACTACCAAGCCTTCAGAGACAGCATGGCCCTGTTGACACCTTGATTTCAGACATTTTGCCTCCAGAACTGTAAGACAATAAATTTATGTGGGAAGTTGTTTTGGCAGCCCTAGGGGACAAATACAATGGGCAAGAACGGCTATTTTCTGGAATTAAGATCCTATGAGTGCAATGCTAACTTCTGTGTGTCACTATATGGAGTCACTGCCACCTTGACTAAGATGGGGTTGAAGGAGGTCAAACTGCAGAATACGGAAGTAGCTGCAAAGCTTGTTCTTTTACTATGTCATTGCTCTTGAACTTAATCGACAGACTTCCTTTGTGATTTATCCCCAAGAACATTGTTCAGATAAAAATGAACTTTCTCTGGAGTTCCGTAATTCAAGGGCAGAAGGACTGCCTTCATTCACTGGAATTATAGCTGCCCTAAATTTGGGAGAGGGCACCTTGGACATGTCATTTGAAAGCAAGGAAGGCACCAGACTTCCCCTTTACAACAGGTAAATATTCATTAAATTCAACCAGAGCCTGACCTGTAGCAATTTTGATGCTCCTATCAGCTTGAGTTCTTTCACCTGTATTTGGTGGCGGTGGGAGAATATGATGATATCCTACTAGCTACCCAAGGTTCTATTTCTAATTTGTCCTTCTTAGCCATTCCTCAAACTCTCTCACAGCATTTTTTTGAAATTTGGACTTTTACTTATTCTTGGAAAGAAACAATAATATGCTGATAGGTAAAGAGACAGAACAACAGAGGTATTTTCAAATGTTTCCCCTAATATAAATTGGGAATGACAAGGGTGAGACCCAATGATGAACTCTTCCCAAACTTCCCAAACACCTCATAAAAGAAAACACCATGTTCCTTTCTTCAACAACTTCTTTAAAATGTATATCATTAACATTTGATTAATTATATGGGGAGTCTGACTTGAACACAATTTCTTCTTTTTTATTCGGTGCATTTTCTTAGAAAAGCCCTAGTTGACTTTTTTTTTTTAAGATTTTAATTTATTTATCTGACAGACAGAGATTGTAGGCAGAGAGGCAGGCAGAGAGAGAGAGGGGAAGCAGGCTCACTGCTGAGCCGAGAGCCCGATGCGGGGCTCGATCCCAGGACCCCGAGATCATGACCTGGGCCGAAGGCAGAGGCTTAACCCACTGAGCCACCCAGGTGCCCCCCTAGTTGACTTTTTTTTTAAAGATTTTATTTGACAGACGGAGACCACAAGTAGGCAGAGAGGCAGACAGAGAGAGAGGGGAAAGCAGGCTCCCTGCAGGGAGCCTGATGCGGGGCTCGATCCCAGGACCCCGGGATCATGACCCGAGCCGAAGACAGAGGCCTTAACCCACTGAGCCACCCAGGCGCCCCCCTAGTTGACTTCTTAAAAGCTCCCCCAAATTTGTCCCCCAAATAGCCTGATCTTTATCCCACACTCAGTACTATACTTTTGTCTCCCTCTTTCCTTCCCCACTCATTTCTCTCTCTTTTTTTGCCCTCACTCCTTTTGATTAGCCAGAGCTATATCCTTTTCTACCACAAGGGAACATGCCACATCCCATCACCCTCTCCTGAACCGTTCTTCCTTTCTGTCCTCATCAATCTGGGTAGACTCTCCTTCCACCTGCTCTCCCCTAGTCCAAACCCAAGCGTGCCAGGGATCATCCTGACTCAGTGATTCAGCTGGTCACTCCCTCTACAAGTATCTGTTGATCATGCTCTGTGCCAAGTACCAGGTCACGGGGATACAGAGATAATTTAGGGACAGACTCTACCCTCTAGGTGGGTCTTTATTGGTATACTCAGCAGTACAGACAATACTAATCAATTAATATAGTTCCTATAATATATACCGTGGATAACTATCATTCTGTTGAATCGGCAAGCTCATGTTAATATAGACCGATGTCATGTCTCCAGCATTAGCCACAATTTATCTCTTTACCCAAGACAAGGCAGATTTTCTGCATATATGTGTGGGAAGGAAGAAAATATTCTCATCTGCTACATATGTCTTTCTGTACCACATACTTTTTAAAAAATGTTAGCCCAAGAAATAGTTTCTTTCACATGACTTCGCTACCTAATAGCATGTTAGTACACATAGGGCTTAAGATACCATATGGAAGGTTCACGAAGTCCATCAACCAACTGAGTGGCAAAAGGCTCCTCAAAACATTACAGTTATATCATATCTGGAAGTAGAGCTCTTTGAGCAACAATATTTGTCCAGGGAAAGTGATATTCAACAATTGTTTACTGAGAGGCAAATGCATCCATAGCTTTGTTCTCAGGGCTGGAGGCAAAGTGATAAATGAAATAAGCTTGTCAAGCTTACACTCTAGGGAGAGGAAGAGAAGAGGAGACAGAGAAAAGATAAGTAAGTAATACTAAATACTAAATAATACTAGATAGAGAATAAATAAGCAAGTAATACTAAATACTACAGAAAATACTAAAGGGATGAGATGTGAATCCAGTATTATAAAGATCATTCTGGTTTTTACATGATGATACAGGATAATTCTTTTTTTTTTTTTTTTTTTTTTTTTTTTACTGTTTTGAGGAAATCATTTAACTAACACTTGAAACAATTTACACCAAAAGCCTTTTTTTAAGAACAAACTAACATATATTACTTTTAATAACAGAGCTAGGGACATTCCTGTAAATGGGCTGTGTTTACCGTCCCTTCCTCCAGTATTAATGGAGGTCATTCAAGTCCCTGTGGAGCTGTCCTATAAAGCTGTGTATTCCTGTCCCCTAACCCCTCTCCTGCCCTTCTCTCCTGCCTATACACTCAAATACACACTTCAAAACTCTGGTAAAAAGGAAAACATTGGGGGTGGTATAGTAAATGTAATATTTTTCCAAGTTTAGTCTGGCTGGACTTTTCTGACTTGAGTACATACTAATATTTGTTAGTTTTTTGAGCACCCCATGCAGGATATCAGAGCTCAAGCAGGTGGAATAGTACATACTAATATGTGCTTTGTTCTTTGAGTACATACTTATATTTCTAACCTCAGGTCTCCACTATTGTGCATAAAATAGAAGTCAATAACATAAATGAACTTTAAACATCATCGTTTATGCTCTAATCTCTTCTGAAAATTATAGCAAATAAACATAGGAAGAAAAAGAAGTAGATATAAAATGAGAAAGGAAATAAGGTAAATATTATTGCTTAAAAATTATTTTTAAAAATCCAAGAAAATTATCTGAAACCTCAGTGAAACAGAAGAGACGAGAAAGAGGGCTGTGTTAAAATTCAATATAGAAAAACCACAACAGGGGCACCTGGGTGGCTCAGTGGGTTAAAGCCTCTGCTTTCAGCTCAGGTCATGGTCTCAGGGTCCTGGGATTGAGCCCCGCATCCACCTCAGCATCCCAGCTGAGCAGGGAGCCTGCTTCCCCCTCTCTCTCTGCCTGATTCTCTGCCTACTTGTGATCTCTCTCTGTCAAATGAATAAATAAAATCTTAAAAAAAGAAAGAAAAATCACAACATTATAGGCAAACAAAAAAAACAGAAAATACAACAATAAAAGTGAATTCACATTAGCTATAAAAATTATAAATGCCTAGGAGACACTAACTGTAAATATGCAGAACTGAAACACAACAATGACAATAGCAGGAATAACACACAAAGTTTTACTAAACAGCAAAAGATGACAGATATAATCATATACCACATTCCTGAATGGAAATGCAATTCTGTAAAGATTTGAATCTTCTGAAAAAATATGTCTTACTTGTAATAGAACTCTTATCAAAGCTCAATAGCATTATTTTAGAAACCTGGCAAAATGAATCCAAAGGAAAAACTGATAAGAATTTGTCTTTATCAAAGTTTAAAAGTTCTATATAAAAGAAAGCACAAACCAAGTAAATCATATTAGAGGAAAAAGGCAATTTTTTTCAAATATCTGATAAAGAGTTTCTATTCTAACTATATAAAGAGTTTCCATAAATCAGCAGAAAAGAAGAAAACCCAGTAGGGATGAAGGTCCTAACCTTAACAAGATCAGGCAATCTGCTATAGAAGAAATACAAATGTCCAATATTTATCTCCAATATGGTATTAAGGTTCACGGTTCATGTGAACAATAACAATCACACCAGACTGTTTTAGTGAAGACAATGTCAGTACACATACACACACATACAAA
>PISX010027687.1:0-14274 GCA_004024625.1 Mellivora capensis | reverse complement strand
CGGTCATCATCACTAGCCATCAGGGAGATTCAAATTAAAACCACATTGAGATACCACCTCACACCACTTAGAATGGCCAAAATTAGCAAGACAGGAAACAACGTGTGTTGGAGAGGATGTGGAGAAAGGGGAACCCTCTTACACTGTTGGTGGGAATGCAAGGTGGTGCAGCCACTCTGGAGAACAGTGTGGAGATTCCTCAAGAAGTTAAAAATAGAGCTTCCCTATGACCCTGCAATTGCACTACTGGGTATTTACCCCAAGATACAGATGTAGTGAAAAGAAGGGCCATCTGTACCTCAACGTTTATAGCAGCAATGGCCAAGGTCGCCAAACTGTGGAAAGAACCAAGATGCCCTTCAACAGACGAATGGATAAGGAAGATGTGGTCCATATACACTATGGAGTATTATGCCTCCATCAGAAAGGATGAATACCCAATTTTTGTAGCAACATGGACGGGACAGGAAGAGATTATGCTGAGTGAAATAAGTCAAGCAGAGAGAGTCAATTATCACATAGTTTCACTTATTTGTGGAAATAACAAATAACCATCTCCATTTGAGGACATGGGGAGATGGAGAGGAGAAGAGAGTTGAGGGAAATTGGAAGGGGAGGTGAACCATGAGAGCCTATGGACTCTGAAAAACAACCTGAGGGGTTTTGAAGGGGCGGGTGTGGGAGGTTAAGGGAGCCAGGTTGTGGGTATTAAGGAGGGCATGTATTGCATGGAGCACTGGGTGTGGTACAAAATCAATGAATACTGTTATGCTGAAAAGAAATTTAAAAAAAAGATTAGTATTCGGAATATATAAAGAACTTATGAAACTTAACACCCAAAAAACAAATAATGCAGTTAAAAAAATCAACAGAAGACATGAATAGACATTTCTCAAAAAAAAAAAAAAAAGGCAATGGCCAAAACACATATGAAAAGATGCTGAACATCACTCATCATCAGGGAAATAGAAAACAAAACTACAATGAGATATCACCTCAAACAAGTCACAATAGCTAAAATTAACAACGCAGAAAATGACCTTTGGTGAGGATGAGAAAGGGGAACTCTTACACTTTTTGTGGGAATGCAAACTGGTGCGGTTACTCTGGAAAACAGTATGGAAGTGCCTCAGAAAGTTAAAATAGAACAAAAATAGAACTAGGATCCAGCAATTGCACAAGTATTTACCCAATGCCTACAAAAAAGACTGAATCAGAGGGATACACACACCCCAATGTTTACAGCAACATTATTAAAAATAGACAAATTATTGAAAAAGCCCAAATATCCATTGACTGATAATGGATAAAGATATATTTATACAATGGACTTAAAAAAGAATGAAACTTAAAGACTTAAAAAAGAACTTAGACTTAAAAAATAATGAAATCTTGCTATTTGTAATGGCATTGATGGAACTAGAAACTAGTATGCTAAGTGAATAAGTCAGTCAGAGAAAAACAAATACCATATGATTTCACTCATGTGTGGAATATAAGAAATAAAATAGGGGCGCCTGGGTGGCTCAGTGGGTTAAAGCCTCTGCTTTCAGCTCAGGTCATGATCCCAGGGTCCTGGGATCGAGCCCCACATCAGGCTCTCTGCTCAGCAGGGAGCCTGCTTCCCCTCCTCTCTCTCTGCCTGCCTCTCTGCCTACCTGTGATCTCTGTCTGTCAAATAAATAAATAAATTCTTTTTTAAAAAAAGAAATAAAATAAATGAAGATAAGGGGGAGAAAAGAGAGGCAAAGCAGGAGAGATTCTGACTAGAGGACAAACTGATGGGGACGTGAGTGAGGGAAGGATTAAATAGGTGATGGGGATTAAGGAGGGCAAATGCTGTGATAAATATTGCGTGTTGTATGTAAGTGAGAAATTATTTTTTAAAAGATTTTATTTATTTATTTGACAGACAGATCACAAGTAGGCAGAGAGGCAGGCAGAGAGAGAGAGGAGGAAGCAGGCTCCCCGTTGAGCAGAGAGCCCGATGCGGGGCTCAATCCCAGGACCCTGAGACCATGACCTGAGCGGAAGGCAGAGGCCTTAACCCACTGAGCCACCCAGGCGCCCTGTGATAAATTATTAAGTTCTATGCCTGAAACTAATATTACACTGTATTTTAATTAACTGGAATTTAAATGCAAATGTGGAGAGGAAAAAGAAAGACTTTATCAAGAATCTAAAAGGTTTAAGAAAATGAAATTATATAACAAGTTATGAGAACTATCTCCTCTTTACATTAACCTAAATATATGACTTAAAACCTACTACAGACCTATACAATGGGGTTCAATGTAAACGTACTCCTTCCATAGACACTGGTGGAAATTCTGCATTTAGTAGTAAAAGCACTATCTCAACCTCAAATTGGTTCAGATTACTCCATACATTACTTCTGCTGGCTTCTTCTGTGTGAGCCATTCTGTACCTGAAAGACTGTTCCCTTTACCTGAGCCTTTATTCTGAGTCTTGGCTTTTTGATTACATTAATATTTCATTTAAATCCAGGTAGGATCCAAGTAAATAAGTCCTTAGTTTATTGTGAAAGTTAGCATACATTACATATATTGAAGTCTACAAAGTATACACTTCAACCATTATTATAACTGAAGAGCTAACAATGACAATGCAGACCTTAGAACAGATTATTCTGTGTCCCAGAGCCCTCTGTGTGCCCCTAGTCCTCCCATTCTCCATCACAATACTGACACAATCAGGTTCCAGCTTTTGTTCACAGCTTCATCACTTAAGTGGGCCCTCATGGTGTTCCATGTCCAGCCAGAAGAAGGATGAAGAAAACGTGGAAATGATTATTATACTCTATCCTTATGTGTTTTCATATATTGCAAAGGCCAGTATAAAATAATATACTCACACATTCTAAGTTAGACAATAGAGCTTCCAAATGTAAAGTGGGAAAGATACTTTCCTCACAATTTTGCTTATTTTAGCATGTTGCTTTTATTTGTATTCTGACTTTTTAGTCACTGAAACCATTTTCATGATTCGCAGATATTTAAAAGTATAGTATATTAATATTTGAATGGGTTAGTTTAACTTCATGTCAGAGATTTTCAACAGCCCCTTCCTTTGATACCACCAGCTATCCTACTCAGTGAAGAAGATGAGAGTCTCTCCCTCAGAAAGTAAAACTTCACACTGAGTATGATTTTCATGTTTAAATGTACCTGTTTTGTACAACTAAGCCCTGAAGATAAACCAGCTACTTCACCTGCTGGTCAGCTGATAAGACAGTGGAATGTTCCAGTGCATGAGACAAAAGCCAAGTATGCCAGACTCGGGGAAAAATACCATATTTGTCTCCCAGCATGGATATCAGTTCAACAAAATCAATTTTAAGAAGAAATTTTGACCACATAAGACTAGTTTTAGAGTCTATCTACTCTGTTGTATTAAGAAGATCCGCATTGATATCTTTCCCTTCCTATGCCTTATTTATATTTGTGACATACACCCCAATGCCACACGTTGCTAGGTTCTCAGAGGTACAAAACACTGTGTGTGTGTGTCTGCAAGTGAATGTGCATGTGTGTGTCTCAGTATATATGTGCATGCATGTGTGTATGTGTGTTTCCAAGCAAATGATAAAAGCGATAACTATTTCCTTTTCCTAGATTCACAAGTACTTCCTGCTCAGCCCCCTTCCTCTCGGGATCTGGAACCAGGAACCATCTACCTGAAAGTGGGTTCCATATCATACAACCAATGTCTCATAAAATATAACTAGAACATTGTGTGTAGGTGTTTGTATGTGTGTGTCAGTTTAAGGAGGTAGTGTCAAGAGGAGTAGAGAATGAGATTCAATAAATTTAGGGGTTCAGCAATTAAAAGAACATGGAACTCAGAACTCCTTGTACTTCTGCTTTTCATGACACTGAACCACAGTGAACCTGATCATGCCCACTCCAAGCCTGGTCTGAGCAACACCAGCAGCTCATGTATAGAAAGTTTACATGAAACAAATGCAGAATGTTATCAACTTTGCTTCCAGTTCTGAAGTAGGAGGATCATTTTTTGTTACTGCTCAGAAAGTCCAAGCTTTCACACTGATTCAGAGACAACTCTGTCCTAGGACATAAGTACAGACAAATCTCATGACTTCCCTGCTTGACTCCTAGCTGAGACAATTTCAATAGACTCATACTTCCTTTCATACCTTCTTTCATGGCCATTCACATAACTCAAAAAAGCAAAAACCATAAGGGATATTCTATGTTATGTGTGTGACCCACCTGACTTGGTTCTCTACCTTTTTTTAAAAAAGTTCCTATACGTGCATAGTGTTTAAACTACTAATCAGAAAGCTGTCACCTAAGTTGCTTTTACAAAATCTTTGCAAATCTTAACTTTAATAAAGTGTGTTTCTCACTTTTATAACAACTTTAATGAACTTCCCCCCAAATAATTTGAAAAGTGGAATTTAGTTCAAAAGGTAGTTTATCCTTTCTGAAATAAAAAATTGCCATTTCTGAAAGCCTTTTTCTGAAATTGAAGCAGATTGCATTTGAATTTTGAGGCTTCTTAAAAGAAGATTAGTGACCAGTGATAACATACTTTTAGGTACCTCAAATAGTGATAAAATATGAACAAAATGGATGCATCTTTGTAATGTCTGTAACAGTTCCTGAATAGCAATATAGATCATTTAGATATTGACACACGTGTTTCAAAAGGCAAAACAATTTCATCAAAAGAGACAGTAAGTAAAAGGAAACAAACAAACAAAAACTACAACCAAAACTAACTATTTTATATAAATGGAACTTATTAAATGAAAATAAAGCATGTTGATATAGAGATTAGGGGATGTGATGTCAGAGGTTATTTTTTTTAACTGAGTTCAGTTAGCCATCATTAGTTTTTGATGTAGTGTTCAGTGATTCACTAGTTGCATATAATACCCAGTGCTCATCAGATCACAAGCCTTCCTTAATGTCTATCATTTAAAACCATAAGTCAGTGACTGTATGGTGACACATGGCAGCTACACTTCTTGGTAAGGATTTGATAATGTATATAAATGTCAGATCACTATGTTTTATGCATGAAACTAACAGAATATTGTATGTCAACTATACTTCAATTTAAATAATTATTTTTTAAAAATGAATAAATAAACCATAGTCAAGGTTTTAGGGATACCAAACATCTAAAGCAAAAACAAGCCAACACACCTAACAATACCTAAACCTTGAGTGGAAATTAGAAAACAGGTAAAATAATAAATATTATTAAAGTTATCTTAGAAATATTTAAATTATCACCTGATTAAGGACTAAGGATTTTTGAATTAGTCATCTGTTTGTGTTTCCTCAAAATAAAAATAATCCAACATCCTATACTAGGAAAGAAACTGTCGCAATTGGGTTTTGTTAGCCAATTAAATAACTTGACTGGTATTCTATAAAGTTCAGTTAAACAGCATCCATTTTCCCAAAGAAGACATACAGATGACTAAAAGACACATGAAAAGATGCTCAACATCACTCACCATAAGGGAAATACAAATCAAAACTACAATGAGCTATCACCTCACACCTGTCACAATGGACAAAATCAACAACACAGGAAACAACAGATGTTGGTGAGGATGAGGATAGAGAAAAACCCTCTGACACTGTTGGTGAGAATGCAAACTGGTGCAGCCACTGTGGAAAACAGTATGGAGGTTCCCCAAAAGAATAAAAGTAGAACTAACCTATTACCCAGCAATTGCACTACTAGATATTTACTTAGGACACAAAAATACTGATTCAATGTATACATGCACACCGATGTTTACAGCAGCAGCATCAACAACAGCCAAATTATGGAAAGAGCCAAGATATCCACTGAATGATGAAATGATAAAATAAGATGTAGTATATATATATACATATACACATTTATACATATAATGGAATGTTAACTATAAAAAAGAATGAAATCATCCCATTAGCAAAGATGTGCACGGAGCTAGAGAGTACTATGCTAAGTGACATAAGTCAGTCAGAGAAAGACAAATACCATATGATTTCACACATATATTGAGTTTAAAAAGCAAAACAAATGAATGTGGGGGGGAAAAAGAGGCAAACAATAAAACAGAGTCTTTTTTTTTAATTCTAAAATTTATTTTATTTTATTTTTTCAGTGTTCCAAGATTCATTGTTTATGTATTACACCCAGTGCTCCATGCAATATAAAACAGATTATTGACTAAAGACAACAAACAGGATGCTGGAGGGGAGGTGGGCAGGAGGATAGGTTAAATGGAAGATGGAGATTAAGGAGGAAACTGGCTGTGATTACCACTGGGTTTTGGATGCATGTGATAAATCATGAAATTCTACACTTGAAACTAATATGACACTGCATGTTAACTACCAGGAATTTACATAAAAACTTGGAACTAAAAATAAATAAATAAATAAATTACAGCAAAACAGACTACAAACAGTAGTAGATGTGATATCAGAAGGCTAAGAATTTAGACTAAACTCTTTATAAATCTGTGTGACTTTAGGTAAATCTAACTACTCTGAGTTTCACTTACCCAGCCATACTATAAAAATATTTTTTTAATGGTCGGTTACGTGTTGGTTTGACTGTACAAAGGTAAAAGAGAAAAGTCTACCAAAATGATGACCATTCATCATGTTGTAGAGGAAAAAATAATTTCAAAAGTAAATGGGAAAAAGGAAACATATTTATTACTTAATGCTAATATTAAATTAGGAGAAGGAAATGAAAAGTGTGGGGGGGATGAAAGGGGAGATGAATCATGAGAGACTATGGACTCTAAGAAACAAACTGAGGGTTTTAGAGGGGAGAGGGGTTGGGGAATGGGGGAACCTGGTTGTGGGCATTAAAGAGAGCACATATTGCAAGGAGCACTGGGTGTTATATGCAAACAGTGAATCTTGGAATGCTACATCAAAAACTGATGATGTACTGTATGGTGGTTAACATTACACAATAAAAAAATAAGCAGAACAAAAAGATGGAGAAGATATTCTGCTATTGGTGAAGAAAACAAGAAGACCTATTATATAAAGAATGAAAATAAATTGTGAGACTCAAATATCCTTTAACATATTATGAAAAAATACAAAGAAGACTGCCACTAAAAGTATTTTATTTAAGCACACAGAATCCCCCCATGTGTAACAAACTACAAAGACAGACACTGTTGATCAAAACGGTCTCTTACTGAAAGTTTTTCTCACAGCACATTTAATGTCTTTGTTTCTCAAGCTGTAAATGAAAGGGTTCATCAAGGGAACCACATTGGTATAAAAGACAGAGGAGATTTTTCCCTCATCCATAGACCCAGCAGAAGATGGTTGAAGATACATAAACGCACCTGATCCAAAGAAGAGAGAAACAGCAATTATATGGGAGCTGCAGGTGCTGAAGGCTTTGGACCTGCCCTCAGTGGAGCTGATGTGCAGGATGCCAGACAGGATGAAACCATAGGAGACAAAGATGGTAACACTGGGCACAATGATATTGATACTCTCTAAAATGAAAACCACCAGCTCATTCACATAGGTGCTGGTGCAGGAGAGCTGGAGCAGAGGGAAGATATCACACAAATAATGGTTGATGGTGTTTGCATCACAGAAGGTCAGTCTCAGCATGCATCCTGTGTGAGCCGTGGCATCCAAAAATGCCATCAAATATGAACCAAGCATAAGGATGGAACACATTTTGGGGGACATGGCAACATTATATAAGAGTGGGTTACAGATGGCCACATAGCGATCATAGGCCATTGATGTCAGCACATAAGCTTCAGAAATAGCAAAAAAACATAAAAAGTAAAGCTGGGTCATGCATCCCCTGTAGGAGATAATATTCTTCTTTGATGTGAAGTTAATCAGCATTTTGGGTGTAAACACAGAAGAATAACAGAGGTCTATGAAGGATAAATTGAAGAGGAAAAAGTACATGGGAGTGTGCAGATGTGAATTCAGCTTGATTAGGGTCACCAAACCCAAATTTCCCAACATAGTGACCATGTACGTGACTAGAAACAGACAGAAGAGGGGGAGCTGAAGATCTGGAAGGTCTGTGAGCCCCACAAGAATTAATTCAGTCACAAAAGAAGCATTTCCAGAAGCCATTCTTCTCAAAGGGATCTGTGAACACAGGAGAGAACTGTTACAAAAAAATAATTCAACATTTCCAACTATATCTCCTCTCACAGGAGTTGGGTTTGTACTGGAAATGTCTGAGACTAGCCCAACCTGGACCCACAGAATCTGCTTTGTCATCATCATGAATCTAGTGACATGGACATTCCTTTATTTTTTTTTATTATTTTTTAGGAGTCTGGTTTTTTTTTAAATTTCTTTTCAGTGCAACAGAATTCAGTTTTACACCACACCCAGTGCTCCATGCAATGCTTGCCCTCCATAATACCCACCACCTGGCTCCCCCAATCTCCCACCCACCACCCCCTCAAAACCCTCAGATTGTTTTTCAGAGTCCATAGTCTCTCATGGTTCATCTCCCCCCAATTTCCCTCAACTCCCTTCTCCTCTCCATCTCCCCATGTCCTCCGTGTTATTTGTTATGCTCTGCAAATAAGTGAAACCATATGATAATTGGCTCTCTCTGCTTGACTTATTTCACTCAGCATAATCTCTTCCAGTCCCGTCCATGTTGCACATTCTTTATTAGAGTCCTGATAAGCTGTATAAGCAAAAACATTCAAAACCTGGCCTACACTATGAAGGCCAGTGCTTCCATATGCCAACAAGACTGCTGTGAAAACCAAATGTTAAGGGAGAAGATTGGACCAGGAGAGAATCACCTTCTCTCATTTCACTCCCTTGACCATGTGACCCCTCCCCAAAGCAATAAAATGGAGGCGGCAACCCCACCAACCCGGTACTAGTCTCTAATGGGGTTTGGAAGTGGTGCAGTGGGAATGAAGAACTTTGTTTCTTATTTTGAACAAAGATTTAGAGTCTAGAAGAGTTTAAATTCCTGCCCCACACCATAAAGTAAAACCGTCAATGAAACTGACTGGTAAATTGCATCCTTGAAACCTAATAATGTCTCCGAACCTTCCCTGCACCACCACCCTCCCCTAAACAGGTCCTCCTACCAATTTCATCTGAGTCTGAGGACTGCAAAAACTGGAAAGAAATCCTGAAACACTACATCAAAAACTAATGATGTACTGTACTAATGATGTACTGTATGGTCACTAACATAACATAATATAAATAAATGAACAAACAAACAAATAGAAATTGGCATATCTTAGATCCCTGGGCTTCCATCACAAAAGGAAGACATGAATATAACTGGAATTCAGAAACTCACCTCCTTAGGCAAAAATGCCTTGGTCCTTCCTTACCAGTATTACCCTTGTGGTCCTAAAAGGGCAGATTTAGTCTCTGTGGCTTTTCTTCCTTTGACTCTATGAGGACACAGTCCACACTTATTTTAGAAATCCTTCTGAACCACAGACAACAATTTCTGATTACGAGTCCTCTTAAGTGTCAGGTAAAAATAAACAACCCTTATTATTATCATTTTTGCCACTTGGTAAATCAGAGAAGACTTAAGGTGAGGGCAATGATATAATGTCCTCAGTTATAAACAGGGCAGAAGCTTGTCAGTCTCTTCCACAGGGAATGGTTTCTGGGGTAATAGGGTATTGAGGGGATGTATTTACTCAAAGGACCAAAATGTCTCTCTAATTCCTTAGGGACTCAAAATTTTTATCAAGGTTTCCCTCCACTGTAGGGAATAACATCTCCCAAAGAGGAGTCAAAAATAAATTCCCATTTCCAGGTAGGTAACATGGTGGAAGAGGAAGCTCTAGAAACTTCCTACCCTTCATGAACACAGTGATTCAGAAATGTTTCAGGTACATATTCCCTTTATAAGAAATCCAGGTAATAGCTAAGGTAGTCCTCTTCTCTGTAAAAGAATGTATCTATCACATTGGAGCTTTTAGAGAAATCCTCTTGTTGTAACACTTTCCCTTGCACAGCACCTCCAAATTGGGATAAAAACCTCCAGTTCATACTTTCTCCATGTGGAGGGAAAGAATTGCACCATATGTCCAATGCCTTAACTTTTATTAGGTGTGTCCAGAAGACTGGCTTCTAGATAGTCTGTGTCAGAAAGCAAACACTGCATGTACAGGACCCAACATGCTTTACCGGCCCATGGAGAAAGACAAAAAAGTTGGTGGTATAGACTGGAAGTCATGAGAACTCCTTCCCCTGGCTCAGCATAGAGCAAGTAATTTAAAAGCCCTTCCTTACAGCCTCTCTCTGCTGAGGGAAATATGTGCACTATGTGTGCAATAATATAACTTATCTGTGAGCTGTCTGAGGAATTGCTTCAGTCTTGCTTGTTTTAGAACACAGACGGAACCAGGCACACAATGGATGCATGGGGGCATGGGGGGCAGGGAGGGAGAAGGTGTGCAACTAAGAACAAACAAAGAGGTTTAGACTATACAAAATTGAGAGGCCTCCAAGTCTCTAACCAGGCTTATTGGTGGTACCTTCTCCAATCTAAGACCAGTCCATGAATGTTGGGATAGATGGTGTTTTGTCTAATATGCAGACACCAATGTAGAGAATCAATGAAAATGAAGGCAAGTTGAAATACTTCCCAAAAAGGAATAAGAGAAATATCCACAAACTGGTTCTAATATGTGATTTATCTGTCAGAGAATTCAAAATAACTGGTCATAAAGATGTTCACTGGATTCAGAGAACAATATAAAAACCAAGAGAAAATTTCAACATAGAGCCAGAAAACTTAAAAGTATTAAACAGAAATCATGGTGCTCAAGTATACAATATCTGAACTAAAAAAAAAAAAAAAAAAACCAGCACAGGGGTTCAAGAGCAAATGATATCAACAAAAGAAAGGATCATTGAATTTGGTTAAAGGTCACTGAAAATTATTCAGTCAGCAGGGCAAAATTAAAAAAAAAGAATGAAAAATAGTGGAGAAAGTCTGAGGGACTTATTGGATGCTACCAAGTGGATCAATATATGCATTTCAGAAAAAAATATGCATTTCAGAAACCCTAGTAGAATAGTGAGAAAGAACCAGAAAGCATAATTGGGGGTGGGGGGTGGGGTGGAGGCTGAAAAAATTCCCAAATCATAGAAACTTCCCAATACTGTGACCTATTTATAGAGTTAAAACCCAGAAGAATTGCATAATGCATATATCTAAGATATATATGTATCAAGGATCAACTTCTTATCCACTCCCCAGTTTACTTAACTTAACTAACCTGACTTCTACCTTCAGACTTAGGTATATACTAATGTTCATGTTTATCTAGGCAGATGATATGTAAAATGCTCTAAATCTATATTTGGGGACTCAACACAAATTTACGGACTGCTGAATCACCTCAAAACTTGAATTATGATTGTGATATCTGGTTCTGAATCAATCATTATACTTTATAATACCTCTGGTGACTGAAGCAGTCTTGTCTCTATGCCTAAATATATCCATTTTTCAATATTCCCAAATTATTATCATCATGCAGTTGTCAAAAAAATAATGCCTAAAGAAGTTCTTTAAGACAAGACTTTATTGGCATGCCTGGGTGGCACAGAGGGTTAAGCCTCTGCCTTCACCTCAGGTCGTGGTCTCAGAGTCCTGGGATCAAGCCCTGCATTGGGCTTTCTGCTCAGCAGAAATTCTGCTTCTCTCCCCGCCTCTGACTGCCTCTCTGCTTAGTTGTGATCTCTATCTCTCTGTCAGATAAATAAATAAAATCTTAAAGACTTTATCAAAATAAATTCAGAATGCAGCAACGCAAAAGAAGCCCCTAACTTACAAAAGAACACACATAAGGATAGCTGCAGATCTCTCAAGAGAAACTTGGAAAGCCAAATGGGAGTGGCATGATATATTCTCCATGTTGAATGGGAAAAATTGCAGGCAAGAAGAGTCTGTACAGGAAGGCGATCATTGAGAAGAGGGGAGTAAAGAGTTTCCCAGATAAACAAAACCTAAAGGAGTTCATGACCACTAAACCAGGACTGCAAGAAATATTACAGGGGATTCTGACTGGGAATGAAAGACCAAAAGTGACAGAGACTAGAAAGGAATGGAGAAAATCTCCAGAAATGATGACAAACAAGTAATACTATAGCACTAAATTAATATCTATCAATGATAACTCTGAGAGTAAATGGACTAAATGCTCTAATCAAAGCACATAATAAGGTGTCATAAGTGGTTAAAAAATTGAGACCCATCTGTACGCTGCCTCATTGTAGAGACTCCTTTTAGACCTAAGACACCTGCAGATTGAAAGTGAGGGAATGGAGAAATATTTGCCATGCAAAGGGAGATCAAAAGAAAGCCAGAGGGGGCACCTGAGTGGCTCAGTGGCTTGAGGCCTCTGCCTTCTGCTCAGATTGTGGTCCTGGGGTCCTGGGATTGAGCCGCGCATCAGGCTCTCTGCTCGGTGGGGAGCCTGCTTGCCCCTCTCTCTGCCTGCCTCTCTGCCTACTTGTGATCTCTGTCTGTCGGATAAATAAATAAAATCATAAAAAAAAGAAAGCCAGAGAAGAATACTTTTATCAGACAAACTAAATTTTGAACCAAAAGATTGTAACATGAGAGGAAGGGCACTATACCATAATCAAGGGGTCTATCAAACAATGATCTTACAATTGTAAAGATTTATGCCCCAACATTGGAGCACTCAAATATATCAATCAATTGATAATAAACATAAGGAAATTCAATGATAATAATAAATAATAGTAGGGAACTGTAACACCCCACTTACATCAATGGACAGATCATCTAAGCAGAAAATCAGTAAGAAAACAATAGCTTTGAAAAACACTCTGGACCAGATGCACTTAACTGATATATTCAGAATATTTCACCCTAACACAGAATACACATTCTTTTTTTTTAAATTTCTTTTCAGCATAACAGAGTTCATAGTTTTACACCACACCCAGTGCTCCATGCAATGCGTGCCCTCCACAATACCCACCACCTGGCGCCCCCAACCTCCCACCCCCCGCCCCTTCAAAACCCTCAGGTTGTTTTTCACAGTTTCACTGATACGTTCTACTATATCTCTACTTTCTACCTCATTCATCTCTGCTCTAACTTGATTATTTCCCTTCTTGTGTGTGGAGTTGGTTTAATTTGTTCAGAATACACATTCTTTACAAGTGCACATGGGACTTTCTCCAGAATAGATCACACACTAGGTCACAAATCAGGTGCCAACAAATACAAACTGGCTGATATCACACCATGTATACTTTCTGAACACAATTATATGAAACATGAAATCAACCACACACCAAAAAATGGAAAGACCACAAATACATGGAAGTTAAAAAATATGCTACTAAACAGTGAATGGGTCAACCTGAAAATTAAAAATGAATCATAATACACACCACCTGGCTCCCCCACCCCCCCACCCCCCACCCCTTCAAAACCCTCAAATTGTTTTTCAGAGTCCATACTCTCTCATGGTTCATCTCCCCCTCCAATTTCCCTCAACTCCCTTCTCCTCTCCATCTCTCTATGTCCTCCATGTTATTTGTTATGCTCCACAAATAAGTGAAACCATAAGATAATTGACTCTCTCTGCTTGACTTATTTCACTCAGCATAATCTCTTCCAGTCCTCTCCATGTTGCTACAAAAGTTGGGTATTCATCCTTTCTGATGGAGGCATAATACTCCATAGTGTATATGGACCACATCTTCCTTATCCATTTGTCGGTGGAAGGGCATCTTGGTTCTTTCCACAGTTTGGTGACCGTGGCCATTGCTGCTATAAACATTGGGGTACAGATGGCCCTTCTTTTCACCACATCTGTATCATTGGGGTAAATACCCAGTAGTGCAATTGCAGGGTCATAAGGAAGCTCTATTTTTAACTTCTTGAGGAATCTCCACACTGTTCTCCAGAGTGGCTGCACCAACTTGCATTCCCACCAACAGTGTAAGAGGGTTCCCCTTTCTCCACATCCTCTCCATCACACGTTGTTTCCTGTCTTGCTAATTTTGGCCATTCTAAGTGGTGTGAGGTGGTATCTCAATGTGGTTTTAATTTGAATCTCCCTGATGGCTAGTGATGATGAACATTTTTTCATGTGTCTGATAGCCATTTGTATGTCTTCATTGGAGAAGTGTCTGTTCATACCTTCTGCCCATTTTTTGATATGATTATCTGTTTTGTGTGTGTTGAGTTTGAGAAGTTCTTTATAGATCCTGGATATCAACC
>PISX010027686.1:0-22643 GCA_004024625.1 Mellivora capensis | reverse complement strand
TTTGTAGCAACATGGACGGGACTGGAAGAGATTATGCTGAGTGAAATAAGTCAAGCAGAGAGAGTCAATTATCATATGGTTTCACTTATTTGCGGAGCATAACAAATAACACGGAGGACATGGGGAGATGGAGAGGAGAAGGGAGTTGAGGGAAATTGGAGGAGGAGATGAACCATGAGAGACTATGGACTCTGAAAAAGTTCTGAGGGTTTTGAAAGGGGCGGGGGGTGGGAGGTTAGGGGAACCAGGTGGTGGGTATTATGGAGGGCACGCATTGCATGGAGCACTGGGTGTGGTGCAAAACTATGAATTCTGTTACGCTGAAAAGAAAAAAAAATTTGTAAATATATTTAGAGAATTGCATGACTCATAAAGCATATTTATTATAAAAAAATAAAATAAAGGGGTGATAGAATAAAAAAATAAAAAGAAAGAGAAGGAGAGGAAGAGGAGGCAGGAAGAGGAGAAAGATAAAGTAGAGTGTGTGGAAGGATTTTAGAGAGACCCTAGGGCAGTACCTTGCTAAGATGTTTAGAATAAAACCCGACTCTTTAATCAAGCTGGTGAAGCAGTGAGCGTGACCTTGCCCCTGACTCTCTTCACTTTCACCTCCGGACTGATTCCCCTGACCATTCAGTGCGAACCGCCCACATGTCCTTGCTGCTCCTCAGACTCAGTAAGGATGCAGCTGCCTCAGGACTTTTGCACTTTCTGTTCCCATGACCTGGAACGTTCTTCCTCCAGCTAACCCCTTCTATTGGGGGTCAGCTCTGAAATAAAGTGGAACAAGCTTTGTTAAGTGCTCTTTCAAGTGTCTAGTGAGAGAAAAAGAAAGTTTGTAATGAAAGCAGAAGCTCACCAATTAAAAAAAATACGGAGGAAAGATAAGAATAAATAACGTAGACAAAGATAAATGTTAAAATATTAAACAAGCAAATAAAATAATGTTTATCATCACTAAACAAATCAACCATGGAAAAACATTATATAACTACCAACGAGTACCCCCCCAAATCCAAGACTTCCGTGTAGAACTGAAACTGAAGTAGCCATGCCCTACTGGTGACATGTTAAATTAAAACATATTTTGGGAGGAAATCCATTGGCAATATGTGTGAGAAGAACTATAAAATGCTTCAAATCTTTCACACAGAAAAATACTTTTAGGAAATGTTAATTTCTATGTATTCCCCACCGTGCTGAAATTTTAGCGATTCAAGTATACCAGAATGATCTAGTATATGGTGGTTGAACAACAAAATTACATTACGGGGTAGCCTTAAAAGGTTAATTAACAAGGATATGTGGAAACTAGAAAGAGTTTGCAACCTTGTTGAAAAAGCAAAAGCAAAACGAAACTTGTCTGTCCACGCAAGGCAATCTGCTAGAGTAAAGCAAGGATTTTGCCTTTCAGGCTTTTTCAAATGTGTATTTCACATTTGGTTCTGACGCCTTTGCAACTTCGGTGAAGGAACACAGTGACTCCGGTCCTTGGGTTGTTTTTTTCTCTTGCTAATTTCTAACTTGAGCAAAGATAGCAAGCCAGCTGTAAATACGGGTAAGTACTTTGTGTTACCATCTGCAGACCTGCGACTTCGCACAAGCCTGGGCCATCCTGAGGGGAGAGCCTGCTTCCCTAGCAAACACTCCACAGGAATGGAGAAAATGTGAGAGCCTCCCATCGCCTTTACTCTGACTGGGTGAGACTTCAATCAAGCCGACTAAACAGAAAGCATATGGAACATGACAGCATTGTGAGGGATGCAAGAACATAGGGTCTGGGGCTTTAACAAGTGATGTAGTTGCTAATTTTCTGACCATGTTTGCCCTCAAGAAAATGCTCGTGTAATGTGCTCCTTCATCATAGTTCAGTAAGGAATGAGTCTCTTTTTTGTGGATTCTATGTCTTTGTTTTATTTTGGATAATTAAAATGATGCAGAGGGGAAGGCAAATAGGAACGTAATCTGAAAATGTGAAAAATAATACCAATAACGATGCGTGATTATTTATTGAGGGAAGGTTGGGAGAACCAAACATAGAGTCTCTTGTTGGTACGTGGGAGGCGGGGGGTCCCCAGACAGATGTGCCTTGCATGCAAGTCAGTGAGGCATTGGACAACATGGCATTTGGGGACCCTCGGCTGGGGGAGCATCAGAGAAGGACCCAAGAGGTAGAAGGGAAAGGGTTTTCTCAGGCTGTGCTAAGAAATGGAACTTAATCCTGAAAAGATAAGAAGACACTGAAAGCCCTTTAGAGGGTGCCTAGTGGGCTCAGTCGGTGAAGCGTCTGCCTTCGGCTCAGGTCAGGATCGCAGGGTCTTTAGATCGAGTCCTGCATCAGGCTCCCTGCTCAGTGGGGACCCTGCTTCTCCCTCTGCTTCTCTCTCTCTCTCTCATGAATAAACAAATAAAATCTTAAAAAAAAAGAAAAGTAAAGAAAGCCCTTTAGAAAGAATATACTATTCTCGTTTTTCTGAAAAGCGGGAAAAAAGTAATGCCATGGGCCCCTTCCCCAGAGCTCCTTCTGCAGACATCAGGAGGTGCCTGAGCTGTAAACCAAGGCCTAGAGCTCCACGAAGTAGGGGAGCAGCAACATTTCTGGACAAAGCGCTGGTGGTGGTGACTTGTTATTACAATCCTGTGGCTTCTCCAGCCCCGAAGCCGCACTGTGCAGTGAACCCTCACCCCCTCTTAGCTGTGCTCACGTTGCTCATGCAAGAATAAAGTGCTAATGGGTATTTCCTTCTCTTTCAGAAGAGCCTATTTGTTTCACATGGGCTCACTGCCACCTTGTTTTAAGGCACGAATTTCACCACCATGAGAAAAGCTGCTGGAAACACCTTCCAAGCCCCTGTGTGTGCTGGGAGGCCCCCTCAGAGCAGGACTGATGGGACAGCACGGACCAGGCGCATGAGAGTCCCTGTGAAAGTCTGCGTCTAAGTGGCTGCAGGCCATTCAGCCTCGTACTTGCCGAAACCAGGACAGGTCATCCGACAGCGGGGCGTGGTTTCCCAGGGGAGTGGTCGGAAGATCTGGGACCCGTGGCCACCATCCAGCAAGTCCGTGGGTCCACAGGCAAAGGAGGGCAGCTGAGAGGTCCCTGGCGCAGGTTGCCAGACTTAGCACATAACAATTTGAATCACCCAATTGAATATGCTTTTCAGTATGGATACATCTTGAATACTGTGTGGGAAATTCTTAGATTAAAAGAGTATTTCTTGTCCATCTGAAATTCATGTTTAACTGGGCACTCTGTGTTTTTTATGCCATCCTGACCCTGAGGACTCTATGGACAGCAGGATCGTGACAAGCCAGTGGGGTAAAGCACTCCGGGGCTGACCGGTAGCCCAACCTCCTGTAGGCCAGACATTCGGGGATAGGGTGACTATGTGTCTCCGTGCTGAGATAAGACCTGGGCATTTTCTTCTAGGGGAATACAACTAGAGGACCACCCCCAATGCAGACCCACTCCAGGAGGGGAGACCTGGGCTGCTAGCAGGAGTCCCAGGCCTCCAGGCACCCGCTGGCTCAGAATATAAACACATTCCCTGTGGTGCTTTGTAATCCTGATCACAGGGGCCCACCTGGAGACCTACCCTAGCTGCCTCCACTGCCTGGTGGTTTTGTGCTGTGGCTCGTCGGTTCTAGTCCAGCATCTTTACCGTTTCCTTTCTCTCTTTCTCCCCCTCCTCCGCCCTCTCTCTCCCTGCCCCTTGGTCAGTGCTGACCCATGAGTGTCCATCTCTGACCTTCCCTGGGCTGTGATCTAAATGGTCACCTTCTCCAGTCCCATCTGGGACTACAGGATGCTTCACTGGCTGCAGTGGGACGTTCTGACCCTCCTGCCAGGCAACATCCTGGTCATGTCCATGCCTGTGCTCCAGACCAAGCCAGCCCCCATTACTGAAAACAGCATGAGGGACCCTCTGGGCAGCCTCCCTACCTCCCTGCTTGGACCCCAAGGCTGAAGTAACTCATCAATGTGTTGACAATCAAGGAGAGAGACAGCAACATCAAACATCCAAAACTCAAAATCAGAAAAGATGCAGAGGCATGAGTGGGGGTTGGAATCTAATTCTGAATATATTTACAGGGAGAAGAACTAGGCCATTAAACAGAGATTTCTCAGCAAGCCAAGTCCGGGCAGCCCAGTAGCTGCCAAACTGTGTCTTATCTGGCTTCAGATTAAAATTGGAAATCCCAAGTCCTTCCTGTACACCTTGCATAAAATCCCCACAATCCCACTGTGGAACGAAACTAGCGTACAAATAATATGGACACTGAAAGAACAAATTATAAGCATCCGTCTTCAAAAGGTTAAAAAAATGTACGATTCAGGAGAAAAACTGAGCTTCTGACCTGGGGGACGCTGCTTACAGCACTGAGGCAAACGGCGAAGACTCGGGAAGTCTAATTTCCAGGCTCCTAGACTCTACTTCAGTGTCCAGAGTGAGATGAGAGGGTTTCAGGCCATGGGACACATGGCACATCACAGCCACAGCCCCCGCTGCAGGCACAGTGCATACCCCGTTACAGGTCTGTCGTCGCTAAGTCTCTGCTTGCGGGGGAGGGGGGGCAGATAACCTATCCCCTGTGCATGAGGTACCAGGTAGTCCTGGTGAGATCACACTTCACTTCTAAAAGCAAGATATGATTTAATGGGAAAGCAGGAGGGAATCGATCAACACACAGATTTTAAGGAATGTGTTTGATGCCAACTACCGTCCCTTGGCTGCACACCCCACCTTCAGCTTTCTCTTCCAATTGCTATGACCCACGCCAACACGTTCACTCACCTCGCTTCCATCCAGCCTTTGAAGAACCATGAGTCCCTCGTCCATGGGGACTGTAGTTTAGTCCATTTGAAAAAGAAAAGGAAAAAACAATCTCCTCTCCAAATGTTGATGATATCCAAACTCCAGGGTGGGTGCTTCTTGGATACACACGGGCACCGGTCTACTGTTCTTCCTGCATTTGCCACCTGCCCAGTCATTGTGGGGTGTGAGCCCGCAGGTCCCATGCACAGAGAAGACGAATTTGTCTGCCCTCAGAGCCCTCCACATAGGAATGAGCTCGATGGCCATCTCCTCGTCCCTCGCTATCTGGAATTGTCAGTCCTTATGACTGATAGGAAGATAAGCCCAGTTTCTAAAAGAGGATACATTGTGATCTACAAAATACTCGAAGAATTCAAAGGCATAGGTTTAGAACATAAAAAAACAAGGGCAAAAGTGATGCAAGAACTTGGTGTCTGAGAACAGCCTTTAATACCGCTGAGAGAAGACTGCTGTCTGCACATGGACGGATGATGGTGGTCCAGGCAGGGGACCCAGGGGAGTAAAGGTGGGACATGACGAAGTGGGGCCAGAAGGCTAAGCCCAGGTGACAGCACAAACTCCAGCCGCCCACCAGCCATGATCCCCTCTGCAGGAGCATCTCTTCTGTCCTGCTTCCAGGACCAAGGACAGCTCCTGGCCCCAGCTGAGGTCCCCTGACCTCGCCTTGAGCCGAATGCTCTAGACTAGTAACACTGGGCCCTGGACACAGTGGTTTCACCATCTCGGTTCCCGATCTCTGAGTGATTTAACCAGAAACCAGGTGTGGACACCTTTCAATTCATGCTATGATCTAATCAAAATGCAAAAGGGAGGCCCTTCCAACACTCTCCAAAAGTAATCTTTATTTCCTTCTGGAGAAACACCAAACACTTTATGATTTATTCTAACATTTTGTTTAAGCTGCATGCTTTAAGTCCTCTTTACAGGAATCTGTAGTTGTTCCATCAAAATAATGTATTTGCTTTATTTTTTCTTTGAGAGCACACACAAGCACATCAGATACAGAGGAACTGCTCATGTGCCATCTTATTCTGTTTTTTTTTCTCTTTTTCTTTTTAAATTTATTATTATTTTTCTCACCATAACACATACCCTCCCCAATGTCCATCAGTCAGTAACCCCAGCCCTCCCTTCCCCTCCAGCAAACCTCAGTTTGTTTCCTGAGATTAAGAGTCTCTTATGGTTTGTCTACCACTCTGGGTTTATCGTGTTTCATTCTTCTCTCCCTTCCCCTATGATTCTCTGTCTTGTTTCTCAACTTCCTTATATCAGTGAGATCATATAACTGTCTTTCTCTGATTGACTTATTTCGCTCAGCATAATACCCTCTAGTTCCAACCACTTTGTTGCAAATGCCAAGATTTTGTTTTTGTTTTTGTTTTTGATGGCTGCATAGTATTCCATCGTGTATATATACCACATCTTCTTTATCCATTCATCTGTTGATGGACATCTAGGTTCTTTCCATAGTTTGGCTATTGTGGACATCGCTGCTATAAACATTCGGGTGCACGTGCCCCTTCGGATCACTACGTTTGTATCTTTAGGGTAAATACCCACTTGTGCAACTGCTGGGTCATAGGGTAGCTCTGTTTTCAACTTTCTGAGGAAATTCCATGCTGTTTTCCAGAGTGGCTGCAACAGCTTGCATTCTCACCAACAGTGTAGGCGGGTTCCCCTTTCTCCACATCCTCGCCAGCATCTGTCATTTCCTGACTTGTTAATTTTAGCTATTCTGACTGGTGTGAGGTGGTATCTCACTGTGGTTTTGATTTGTATTTCCCTGATGCCGAGTGATGTGGAGAACTTTTTCATGTGTCTGTTGGCCATCTGGTTGTCTTCTTTGCAGAAATGTCTGTTCATGTCCTCAGCCCATTTCTTGATTAGATTATTTGTTCTTTGGGTGTTGCGTTGGATAAGTTTCTTTCTAGATTTTGGATACTGGCCCTTTATCTGATATGTCATTTGCAAATATCTTCTCCCATACTGTCAGTTGTCTTTTGGTTTTATTGACTGTTTCCATTGCTGTACAAAAGCTTTTGATCTTGATGAAGTCCCAATAATTCATTTTTGCCCTTCCCTTGCCTTTGGTGATGTTTCTAGGAAGAAGTTGCTGTGGCTGAGATTGAGAGGTTGCTGCCTGTGTTCTCCTCAAGGATTTTGATGGATTCCTTTCTCACATTGAGATCTTTTATCCATTTTGAGTCTATTTTTGTGTGTGGTGTAAGGAAATGGCCCAGTTTCATTCTTCTGCATGTGGCTGTCCATTTTACCCAGCACCATTTGTTGAAGAGACTGTGTCTTTTTCCATTGGACATTCTTTCCTGCTTTGTCGAAGATTAGTTGACCTTAGAGTTGAGGGTCCATTTCTGGGCTCTCTATTCTGTTCCATGGATCTATGTGTCTGTTTTTGTGCCAGTACCATACTGTCTTGATGATGACAGCTTTGTAATAGAGCTTGAAGTCTGGAATTGTGATGCCGCCAACTTTGGCTTTCTTTATTCAATATCCCTCTGGCTATTCGGGGTCTTTTCTGGTTCCATATAAATTTTAGGATTATTTGTTCCATTTCTTTGAAAAAAGTTGATTGGATTTTGATAGGGATTGCGTTAAATGTGTAGATTGCTCTAGGTAGCATAGACATTTTCATGATCTTTGTTCTTCCAATCCATGAGCATGGAACGTTTTTCCATTTCTTTGTGTCTTCCTTAATTTCTTTCATAAGTATTCTATAGTTTTCTGAGTATGGATTCTTGGCCTCTTTGGTTAGGCTTACTCCTAAGTATCTTATGGTTTTTGATGCAGTTGTAAATGGGATTGACTCCTTAAGTTCTCTTTCTTCTGTTTTGTTGTTGGTGTAGAGAAATGCAACTGATTTCTATGCATTGATTTTATATCCTGACACTTTACTGAATTCCTGTATGTGTTCTAGCAGTTTTGGAGTAGAGTCTTGGGTTTTCCACATAGAGTATCATGTCTTCTGCAAAGAGTGAGAGTTTGAATTCTTCACTGATTCAGATGTCTTTTATTTCTTTTTGTTGTCTGATTGCTGAGGGTAGGACTTCTAGTACTATGTTGAATAGCAGTAGTGAGAGTGGACATCCCTGCTGTGTTCCTGACCTTAGGGGGAAAACTCTCACTTTTTTCCAGTGAGGATGATATTTGCTGTGGGTTTTTCATAGATGGCCTTGATGATATTGAGGCATGTGCCCTCTATCCCTACACTTTGAAGAGTTTTGATTAAGAAAGGAGGCTGTACTTTGTCAAATGCTTTTTCTTTATCTATTGAGAAGATCCTATGGTTCTTGTTCTTTCTTCTGTTAAGGTAGTGATTCAATGGATTGATTGGTGGTTGTCAAACCACCTTTGCAGCCCAGGAATAAATTAAATTTGGTCGTGGTGAATAATCCTTTTATTGTACTGTTGGATCCTATTGGCTAGTATGTTGCTGAGAATTTTTGCATCCATGTTCATCAGGGATATTGGACTGTAATTCTCCTTTTTGATGGGGTCTTTGTCTGGCTTTGGGATCAAGGTAATGTTGGCCTCATAAAATGAGTTTGGATGTTTTCCTTCTGCTTCTATTTTTTTGGAACAGTTTCAGGAGAAGAGACATTAATTCTTCTTTAAATGTGTGGTAGAATTCCCCTGGGAAACCGTCTGGTCCTGGGCTCTTGTTTGTTGGGAGATTTTTGATGACTGTTTCAATCTCCTTACTGGTTATAGGTCTGTTCAGGTTTTTATTTCTTCCTGGTTCAGTTTTGGTAGTTTGTATGTCTCTAGGAATGCATCCATTTCTTCCAGATTGTCAAATTTGCTGGTATATAGTTGCTCCTAGTATGTTCTTCTAATTGTTTGTATTTTTTTTTGGTGTTGGTTGTGATCTCTCCTATTTCACTCATGATTTTGTTTATTTGGGTCCTTTCTTTTTCTTTTTGATAAGTCTGGTTTATCAATATTATTAATTCTTTCAAAGAACCAGCTCCTTGTTTCATTCATTAATTGATTTGTTCTACTGTTCTTTTGGTTTCTGTTTCACTGATTTCTGCTCTGATCTTTATGACTTCTCTTCTCCTGCTGGGTTTAGGCTTTATTTGTTATTCTTTCTCCGGCTTCTTTAGGTGTACAGTCAGAGTGTGTATTTGAGACCCTTCTTGTTTCTTGAGAAAGGATTGTATTGTTATATACTCTCTTAGGACTCCCTTTGCTGCAACCCAAAGATTTTGGACAGCTGTGTTTTCATTTTCATTTGTTTCCATGAATTTTTTTTAAATCCTTATTTAATTTACTCATTGACCCATTCATTCTTTAGTAGGATGCTCTTTAACCTCAATGTATTTGGGCTCTTTCCAACTTTTCTCTTGTGGTTGAGTTCTAGTTTCAAAGCACTGTGGTCTGAAATTATGCAGAGAATGATCCCAGTGTTTTGGTACTGGCTGACACCTGATGTGGTCTATTCTGGAGAATGTTCCATGTGCACTAGAGAAGAATGTGTATTCCATTGCATTGGGATGGAATGTTCTGAATATATCTGTGATGTCCATCTGGTCCAGTGTGTCATTTAAGGCCTCTATTTCCTTGTTGATCTTTTGCTTGGATGATCTGTCCATTTCAGTAAGGGGCGTGTTAAAGTCCCCTACTATTATTGTATTGTTGTTGATGTGTTTCTTTGATTTTGTTATTAATTGGTTTATATAGTTGGCTGCTCCCACGTTAGGGGCATAGATATTTAAAATTTTAGATCTTCTTGTTGGACAGACCCTTTAAGTATGATATACTGTCCTTCCTCATCTCTTATTAGAATCTTTGGCTTAAAATCTAATTTGTCTGACATACAGATTGCCACCCCAGCTTTCTTCTGATGTCCATTAGCACAGTAAATGGTTTTCAGTCCCCACACTTTAAATCTTGAGGTGTCTTTGGTTGTAAAATGAGTTTCTTGCAGACAGCATATCTATGGGTCTTGTTTTTTAATCCATTCTGATACTCTGTGTCTTTTGATTGGGGCATTTATCCCATTTACATTCAGAGTCACTATTGAAAGATATGAATTTAGTGCCATTATATTGCCCATAAAGTGACTGTTACTGTATATTGTCTCTGTTCCTTTCCGGTCTGTTACTTTTAGGCTCTCTCTTTGCTTAGAGGACCCCTTTCAATATTTCCTGTAGGGCTGGTTTGGTGTTTGCAAATTCTCTTAGTTTTTGTTTGTCCTGGAAGCTTTTTATCTCTCTTTTTACTTCAATGACAGCCTAGCTGGATATAGTATTCCTGGCTGCATGTTTTTCTCGTTCAGTGCTCTGAATACATCATGCCAGTTCTTTCTGGCCTGCCAAGTCTCTGTGGATAAGTCTGCTGCCAATCCAATACTTCTACCATTGTACATTACAGACCTCCTGTCCCAAGCTGCTTTCAGGATTTTCTCTTTGTCTCTGAGACTTATAAGTTTTACTATTAGGTGATGGGGTGTTGACCTATTTTTTTTATTTTGAGGGTTGTTCTCTGTGCCTCCTGGATTTTGATGCTTGTTTCCTTCTCCAAATTAGGGAAATTCTCTGCCATAATTTGCACCAGTATACCTTCTGCCCTCCCCCCTTATTCTTCTTCTGGGATCCCAATTATTCTAATATTGTCTCATCTTATGGTATCACTTATCTCTCAAATTCTCTCCTCATGATCCAGTAGTTGTTTGTCTCTCTTTTGCTCACTTTCTTTATTCTCCATCATTTGGTCTTCTATATCACTAATTCTGTCTTCTGCCTCATTTACCCTAGCAGTAAGAGCCTCCATTTTTTATTGCACCTCATTAATAGCTTTTTTTTTTAAATTTCAACTTGGTTAGATTTTAGTTCTTTTGTTTCTCCAGAGAGGGATTCTCTAGTGTATTCTATGCTTTTTTCAAGCCCAGCTAGCACCTTTACAAATGTCATTCTCAACTCTAGTTCTGACATCTTACTAATGTCCATATTGATTAGGTCCCTAGAAGTTGGTACTGCCTCTTGTTTTTGTTTTTGTTTTTTTGAGGTGGGTTTTTCTGCCTTCTCATTTTTTTCCAGGGAAGAATAGATGAGTTAGAGAACAAGATGCTAAAAGGGTAACAACAACCCCAGAAAAATATACACTAACGAAATCAGAAGAGACCTGAAACCAGGTAGAGAAGAAAGGAGAGGAAGAAGAAGAAGAAGAAGAAGAAGAAGAAGAAGAAGAAGAAGAAGAAGAGGAAGGGGAGGAGGAGGAGGAGGAGGAGGAGGAGGAGGAGGAAGAGGAAGAAGAAGAAGAAGAAATATATAATTAGGGTGCAGAGCCACACACTTGATTTTGGGTGTATTTTGGTTTGTTAGAAGAAATTGCCTCCCAAATAAACATGATGAAGGGATGGAATATGACTGCAAAGATGAAAATTTAAAAATATTTTTAAAAAGGAATTGATAATATAAGATGTTGGTTGAAAAAAGGAAAGAAGAGAGAGAGAGAGAGAGAGAATGAGATCAGGCTGGAGACTAGAACAAAGCCATACTTTAGATTTAGGGTATATTTTGGTCTGTTAGAAGAAACTGTATCCCAAAATTTTAAAGAAAGAAAAACTTATATGTATAAAAAAATAAGTTTAAATACAATGAAGGGATAGACTATGACTATAAAAATGAAAATTAAAAAAGATTTTTAAGAAGGTATTGATAAGATAAAATAGTTAAAATAGGTTAAAATAGAAAGAGGAAACATTAAAAAAATAGGAAAAGAAAAAATAATGAAGATTTAAATAATTTAACTTTGAAAGACTAATGAATCTTGGGGGGGAAAGCCATGAATTCTTTGTGTTGCATTCCCCTAGGTCAGAGTTCGGCAGTTCTCGTTTTGATCAGTGAACTTGGTCTTGGCTGGAAGTTCTTGCTGATCTTCTGGGGAGGGGCCTGTTGCTGTGATTCTCAAATGTCTTTGCTGGAGGTGGAATTGCACCACCTTTTCCAGGGGCCGGGCTAAGTCATCTGCTATGGTTCACTCTCGGGAGCTTTTGTTCCTGAGCACTTTCCATACTGCTTTGGAGGACGGGAATGAAAATGGCAGCTGCCCAGTCTCCCACCCAGAGGAGCTGAGCCCTCGGGGCCTACTCCTCAGTGTGCCCTCAGAGAAAAGCCGTCAATCCCTCCCCTCTCCCTGGCCTCCATATGTGCTTTGAGCTCACCTGGCCTGTGAACAACCGAGTGTTTCTCTCTCTGGTGCACAGCCCTGTTTGGAATCTCCAAACCCAGCAGATTCCTGCCCCAGGCTCCTGCACTGCTTGTCCCAGAAGAGGAAAGAGGGGGGTCTCTCTGGATCTGCCACTTGTGGGGTCCCTGCCTGAAGAATAGTGGTCTGACTGTGTCTCAGATCATGGTTTAAGGTAGCCCCGAGCTGAGAGCACATGCCTCAGCTCCATCTCTGCAGCAGCTTCCCCACTCTTATACCTGAGAGCTCTGCCACCCTCAGACACCCCTGGTCTCAGGACCCACTGGGGGTCCTGAGACCACACTGTCCCCGTGAGAGCTCCACCCCCACTTACCCTCTGGAGTGATGTCCCTCTGTGGAGCAGACTTCTAAAAGTTCTGATGTTGTGCTCCACTGCTCTGCCACTAGCTGGGAACCGGCCCCTCCCCCTGCAGTCTATCTTCCCATATGTCGCCTCAGATTCACTTCTCTGCATGTCCTGCCTTCCAGAAAGTGGTCGATTTTCTGTTCCTAGAATTGCTGCTCTTCTCTTTGATCTCCTGTTGAGTTTGTAGGTGCTCAGATGGTTTGATAACGATCTAGCTGAATTTCTGGGACACGATGAAATTTAGTTCTCCTTCTTCTCTGCCATCTTGCTCCTCCTCTTCTCTTACTCTGTTTTAAGAATGCTTTCTGAGGTCCCTGGGGAAGCCAAGGGGGAACTTGAGGAAGGTCCTTGCATGCCTGAGTGCGTGTGGTGTGTGCAGCGGCAGTGAAGTGTGCGTCCTCTCAGGGGTGGATTGCTGTGAGCTCCGCACACTCCACACACACATGACAGGAAGTGTATTCCGTGAGTGTGGCATTCATCTAGGGAAGTCTGCAGCCTCCACAAGCTGCAGACAGGACCGGAGTGGTGGCATTCACCATGCAAGACATTGGACTAATGGAGCTGCTGAGTAGCTGTGGCCACGGGTGAAGACCAGGAGCACATGTGTCGCCACTTTAATTTCATGCAGCAGGACGATGTGAAGGAGGCATTCATCTGCAAACACACACTGCCTGTGCCAATTACAGCCTCCTTGTGTAATATGGCTGCCCCCCGTGGCATCCCAAGGAAAGGGGGCAGACTAGGGGGAATTTCTCAATGGCTCTAATGGGAAATCTATTTTCCATCTCAGTCTTAAGAAGATGGTGCATTAAAGATAAAAAATATTTAATTATTTCAGAAAGAATGCGGTTATTTTTCCCAAATCACAGTTGCCACGGTGCTCCCAAATCATGTCCCCTGGCTGCTGATTTGTGTTCTCACGGGGTTGGGGGAGGGGTTACTCAGACCAAGACCCCAGATTTCCCAAGAAGATTTAAAAGACATCTTCTCAATGTGAAAACCAGCTGTCCCGAAGAAGGGGCAGATGACTGACTAAGCCCTTTCTAGGAACTCTAATCTCAGAATGACTTAAAACCTCTGACGCTGGCTAGCCCCATTCCCATCAAGCTTAACTTTGTGTTGAACCTCTCCAAATAGAATGGGAAGAAACTATTTTTTGGAAGGTCATCTAGACCTGGTCTCTATGAATAATACTGAGAAGACGCTTAGTGAAAGAAGCCCATCAGACAAGGGGCTAAGGGGTTGGGGGGTGGGGAGATGGAAGGACCCCATTATCACTTTAAGGTGGTGTAGCTTGGCCCAGGCTTTGAGTTATGAGGATTGATTACAGAGTCCGACTTGGGAGAAGGAGAGTATAATGAATTGAAGCCCCTTCCCCCCAACCCCGGGTGGTGGCCTCTCGATTCAGAGGTGGTTCTGTAACTTTCTGCCCCCCCTTCACAAAGCCCCCAAATCTTTCTGGCCCCAGAAGCGCTGAGCCTATTTTATTGTACTGCTCATACATTACAAGGAGAAAATCAAGGAGAGCGGTTCTGCAAATCATTTCTGGCACCTTATTTTATTCTATTCTAAAGTAATAAGTTCACAGCAGCAATGGAACAAGACCTCATCTTAGCTGGGCAGGAAATAAAAGGGAATGGAGATGAGGATCAGGAAAGTTAATGAAAGTCTCTCCAAGTGCTGAAAGATCCCAGGCTTTGGAATCAGATGGACTAGAGCATCATGGCCATTGGACTCCTTGCCAGTTATATAATGTTGACCAAAGAGTTTAAATCCTCTGACCCTCCTTTCTTCAGCTGTAAAATAATAACCATACCACCTACTGAATAGCATTGTTATTTTAATTACTGTACCCGAAGCCCAGGGCAGAATACAGGTAGCACAGAGCCCCAGTACTCGCGCCAACATGGTTGCCCTCTTGCCTCAGTTGGGATGGGAAATATAATCTCAGTAGTCTTTTTTCCAGAAAGGCCATTTATTTGCTTCATGTCAGGAACACATTTTTTTCTCTTTTCCAAAGCATACTTTATTTTTTTAAGAGTAGTTTGAGGTTCACATCGAAATTGAGGGGACAGTGGAGTGATCCCCCCACCCACATGCACAGTCTCCCCTGGTTATCAGATCCCCCACCAGAGTGGTGCCTTTGTTGTAATTGATGGGCCTACACTGACACATGATAATCACCCCAGATCTATGGGTTCATTCTCGTACATTCTGTGGGCTTGGATGGATGTGTAAGGACACATATTCACCATTATTTTTTAAGTAGGATCCATGCTCAGCATGGAGCCCAGTGCAGAGCTTGAACCCATGACCCTGAGATCAAGACGTGAACTGAGATCATCAGTTGGACACTTAACCAACTGAGCCATCTAGGCACTGTCCCCATTAAGTAATATACAGAGTACTTTCACTGTCCTAGAAATCCTCTGAGCTCCACCTGTTCATCCTTCCCTCCTCCAGAACTCCTGGCAGCCACAGATCTCTTTATTGTCTCGATAGTCTTGCTTTTCCAGAATGTCACAGAGCTAGAGTAACACAGTACATAGCCTTTGCAGACTGGCTTCTTTCACTTAGTGATATGCATTTAAGGTTCCCCCAATCTTGTTCTGACTTGACAGCTCATTTATTTTCAGTGCTGAGTAATATTCCATTGTCTCCATGTTCGACAATTTGCCTATTCACTTACTGAAGAGCATCCTGGTTGCTTTCAACTTTGGGTAATTATGAGTAAAGCTGCTTTAAACCTCCTCATGAAGGCTTTTTGAAGGAGCTCTTAGCTCCTTTGGGTAAATATCAAGAAGCACAGGTGCTAGGTTGTATGGTAAGAGTATGTTTAATTTTATAAGAGACAAAGTGTCTTTGGAAGTGGCTGTGTCATTTTGTATTCTCATCAGCAATGAATGAGAGTTGTTCTTGCTCCAGAGTCTTGGCAGCATTTATGAGATTTGTATCCTAGACTTGGGCCATTCTAATAGGTGGGTGTTGGTATCTTGTTTTAATTTGCATTTCTCTGATAACTTATGGTATGAAGCATCCTTTCATATGCTTATTTGCCATCTCTATATCTTGCCTAGTGAGGTATTTGTTAAGGTCATTGGTGCATTTTTCAATTAGGATGTCTGTTTTCTTATTGTTGATTTGTAAGAGCTTTTTATATATTTTGGATAGCAGTCCTTGATCTGATGTATCTTTTATAAATATTTCCTCCCAGTCTGTGACTTGTCTTTTCATTCTCTTGAGTTTTATTTCTTCTTATATAATATGGCCATAGTTTTGATTATTATGTAAGGTAAATGGAATTTCAACATATGCTAAGAATAATTTCAAGATATTATGTTAACTCATATTGCTAGCTATTGTGGCACAACCTTTGTTCTGTGTATCTAGTGTGTGCATATATCTGTGTACATGTATATGCATGTGTGTGCATGTGTGTGTGCTGGGCAGCACAATGGTGTTGGAAATGCAGTTATAATTAGGCAAGGCTCCAGCCCTGGAGATGCCAACAACATACTTCTGGGGAGCAGGAAGTCTGCCTCAGTCCTGACTGTGTGATCTGCTCTGCTGGGTTTCCTGTGCCCTTCACAGCAGCAAGCACATTAAGTGCTAGCAACATTTAAAAATGACTTGGGGTAATTAATTAGGTTCCTGGACCCAATTTTAAGGAGTATGTGTGTGGGGGGAATGGGGTTCCCCACACCTCATAAGAGCAATGCTCCAACATCATCTGGGTGTTCTATAAGTCAATTTAACACAATTGTGGCACTATCTACCCAGAGATGGCATCAGATTCCACGTGTTAAGGCCTCAGTCTTACCAGGCTGCCCCCCATCCTTCAGACACCAGTCAAAATCCCAGTTGTTAATGTGCTTCCGACAGACTGGCTATAAATCAGAGGTTCCCTTGACCCTTTCTTTGGGTTTGATTAATTTGCTAGAGCTGCTCACAGAACTCAGAGAAACATTGTACTTACTAGGTCACCTATTTATTTTTATTTACAAAAGAACAGAACTAAGTAAGGGCCAGATGGAAGAGATGCCCAAGGGTAAGTGTGAGAAGAGTGGGTGGGGCTTCCCTGCCTTCTCTGTGCACACCACTTTCCCTGGATCTCCATGTGTTCATCAACCTGAAAGCTCTTCAGATCCTCTTCTTTTGGGTTTTTATGGAGACTTCATCACATAGACAATTGACTAAACCATTGGCTACTGGCAA
Organism: Mellivora capensis; assembly: GCA_004024625.1. Classification (NCBI taxonomy): domain Eukaryota; kingdom Metazoa; phylum Chordata; class Mammalia; order Carnivora; family Mustelidae; genus Mellivora; species Mellivora capensis. The sequence goes on along the minus strand of PISX010027686.1, from coordinate 6,017 downwards.
ATGATCCAACCTCCAGCTCTTTTCCTTCCTCTGGAGATCAGGGGTGGGATGGAAAGTTCCAACCCTCTAAGGTCGTGGTTGGCTCCACTGGCAACTGGTTCCCATCTTTAGGTGTTTTCCAAAAGTCCCCTCATTAGCATAACAAAATGCACCCTTATGTTGTTTTGCTTAGGACATTCTAAGAGTTTTAGGACCTCTGTTCCAGAAACAGGAGAAGACCAAATACAAATTTCTTATTATAATTATAATATATTATAATTATATTATAATATAGTATATTAGTACCACAGGCAGCTAAGCTGTATGAGATCCAGCCAGCACCTGGGTGTTTTGCTCTTGTAACTCCTGCTGTTATTTGCTGTTAAAGACTCAGTAATGTGCTAGTCTTTGGCATACTTGATAATGATACCCAGAAGGGTCTCTTCATTTCCATAAAACATCACTATAAAAGGATGTGTTTTACTTTTTTTTTGGCATAAAAGTATTTTAGAATATAACCCTGAAAAAGTATGGTTTGATAACTTATCAAATGATCATTTGTTCTTTGAATAGAGACAGTGCATAATTTTTTAATGATAAAAATAAGTCTTTAAATATGAAACAAGAATAAGCAGCTGACATACTTTGCTTTGGAAACAAAAATCGAAGACTACGGAGGAATTGAACTTTGCTTTACAAATGGATGTGATGCTGGTAGAAATTCCCATCTCCTGCTAGCTATGCTTTAACTCGCATAAATTATTTTGTATATTGACTTAATCTGCATTTATTTTTATTTTGATTTCAAAAACTTCAAATAAACATATCCATTTGTAGTAATTAACGAAATTCACTCTTCAAACCCTGATGTTCACTTCATGTAGCACTAAGAATGTTTCCCCAATTATTCATATGAGGTAAGACTAGAAGCTTGACCACAGAGGATAGACCTGTGACATTTTCATAGTCATTTGGAAACACACCATCTCGTTAGGACTTCATACATGACAGCACAGTGTGGATGTTTACCAGACAACGTCACTCAGAGAGAGGGATTGGGCAGACCCTGGTGTCATGGTTGACACCTAACAAATGGGCCACCCTCCTAATCAGAAAACTCTATAATCATTAAATATTTTCATTAAGTATTCAGTATTTCATTAAGTATTCACTCAGATTCTGTCCTGCACTGAATTCTAAGTCATTAACTGATTCGGAAAGTCTTGGAAATTTGTTTTTGCTACCGAAGACAAGCATTTCCTCTGCACAGATACAACAGAGAAGGCATTGCTGATGGGTGGGGACTTTGTACATCATGTTACCAAAGGTCATAGGATAATCAGATACAAGCTAGACAAGTTTCCTTTTACTGTTGTAATCGATGACCACAAACTTAGTGGCTTTAAAACCACACAAATGAACTAACTTCTAGTTCTAAATGTGAGAAATATAAAATGGTTCCCAATGGGTTCAAGTCAGGTGTCTCTACAGGATTACATTCTTTCTGGAGGCTCTAGAGGGAGAATCTCATTTCTTGTTTTACAGGTCATCTGTAGTCATTGGCCCCAAGCGCCTTCCTCCATCTTCAAAGGAAGCAGTGCAGCCCCTTCAAATGTCTCTCTGACCTGATCCTCCTGCCTCCCTTCCACTTGGACCCTTTTGATGACATTGAGTAAATCCAAATAATCGAGGGTAATTCCCCCATGTCACGATCTTTAAGTCCCCATAAGTTAACATTTACAGGTTACAGGGAGTAGGATGTGGACCTCTTTAGGGGACCATTATTCTGTCTACAATATACACTATGAAGAAAATAATAGTATATTCCTGCCCTACTTGGATTATTTTGGAAACCTAAGACTTCGTCAAACCAGCACAGATAAAAGCTAACTTACTGTACTTTATATCATTATGTTAACTTTCAGTCAAGGAAAATTTTCTGTCCTTCACTCAGCTAAATTCTTAGGTTCACTAAATACCTCCTCTCCTAGGAACCACTTCACTTAGTATGGTTTACACTTTGGGAAGCTGAAAATAAAATTCAAATGATCATGAAGCATAGGAAGTCAAAAGGAACCTGTTAAAGAAACAACAATTCTGAAAAGGACAGCTCCTTTGTCCAGTCCCACCAGTTTCTGGTGCTTTTTTCAGTGTTTCAAGTTGAGCTGGGGGTCACACAAAATCTTAGCTAATGTTTACAGATAGCTGTAAACATTCTTAAATGTTTCTGATTAGAACAGAGTTCATTTTATAGTTTTTATTTACAGCAAATTTACCATCATGGAAGGATCAAGGGATTCACATTGATAAACCACCCCCAACTCCCCACCCCAGAGGACAAAGGATTTTAGATGCTTCTCCCTCCACTAAGACAAGTAATTCTAGATGAGATGTGATTGACAAGATGGAGTTTATGCATCTGGGCCCCATTTCTGACAGTATTTAAAATTAAAATTCTCATTAGTGCTGGCAAGCTTGGAATTCTTTAGTTTCTAAATGGAACAATATTTGCATGATTTTGTAAAACGTCCTGATTATCATATACAATTGAATTCAGCTCAAATCAATACCATACAAAAAGAGGAACACCAAACATCTTGCATTTAAATATGTGTGTTCTCTTTTATCTAAAAAATAAATAAATAAGTAAAAGCAAAGAAAGAAAGAAAAAACACCAGGGTACCAAAGGGCCTGCCCATAGTTCAACAGGGAGTGTGGAGGCCTGGACACTTCCACACATAAGTGCTATCTTCACCCTATGGGAGAATTCAGAAGAGTCCTGACTATTGAAAGAGTGGATCCTCCCTGTGCATCCCCCAAGCAACTTCCCAGGTTCTTGGTGCTTTCAGGAATAAGCTCTGGACAGAAGTTTGGCTCCATTCCCAGCAGATGAACACTCACTATCTTAAGTTAAAACTGAATGTTTAAAGTGGGGGAAATCAGCTAATATTGGGGCATGTGAGCACTAGACCTTGTTGCTGCTGTGACTGAAAGTCATTCTAAGAAGGGTTCCAGGGTAAGCAGCTAGACCCGGCTGTCCCCTCCTGGAGCCTCAGTGAGCCTGAGGGTGTGAGCCAGTCCCATGCGTGGCCAGGGGACTGCAGAACATCCTAACAACACATTCATCTCAGACAAGTCAAATAATTGGGCAAAAGCTTTTGGATCCAGTTTTAAGCCATATTTAGTAAAACAAATCTGCTATTCTATGGGCTGTCCATCCTTGTTTGATAAAACACAGGCCAAACGTGCAAGTAGCATTTTTAAAAATCAGATTCAAAAAAGAAATCATTGAGATTCCATTATGTGTCAAACATTATGTCAAAACATTCAAATGTGTTACCTCATTTCTCAAGGAAGTGCCATGTAGATGCCATAAAACTTGAGGTTTTATGCAGGAAATAGCTAATAACGCAGGAAAATACTTCCTACCATCTTGCATCCAGGGTAAAGAAAGATCATACCACAATTTCTAGGGCTGATATGGAAGCACTATGTTAAAGTTCTCCAAGTTCTGTGTATAGCATCTCTTCCTCCTCAATGTTTCCTTAAGTCTACCTAGACTTTCGTGTAGAGGTCCCCTATCTTAGATGGTTTATCCCTGGTCTTCACAGCCCCTGCCCCTTCCCTGTCTCAGTACCCCTAGTACTGGCTTTCTGCAAAACCCATGGGCTGAAGGTTTTCATCTGAGCTCTTCCTGGCTCCTTCCTTGTTGCCTCCAGTAGTGCCTGGCACTTAGGAAGTCCTCAGCAGATATTTCTTTCTTTTTTCTTAAAGATTATATTTATTTATTTGTGTATTTAAGAGAGAGCGAAGGAGCAAGCATGAGCTCGGGAAGGGAGAGAGAGAATCTCAAGCAAACTCAGTCCTGAGCATGGAGTCCAATGTGGGGCTTGATCCCATGACCCCGAGATCATGACTGCCAAAACCAAGAGTCGGCTGCTTACCAACTGAACCATCCAGGCGTCACAGCAGATACTTCTGAGTAAAGATAGGACAGGGCTCTTCCCAGCCTGCTTGGACCATTTGTCTGACTCTCATCAGAGCAGAAATGCTGGGAAGGCCAGCACTATGTTTATTAAACTCTAACCCTTCCCTGGACCAGCAGGCTGGTGTGCACACAGTAAGCACTGGACGGATATGTGTCATTTAACAAAGTAAAGGATCACATATGGACACTGAAATTATTTTAAAGTGAAAAGATTTCTCTGCAGAAAGAAATCTTGTCTGGACTTTCCCTGTCTACTAAAGCCTTCTGAAAATACAGCTGCCATTAACCTGCCTCCAGGGAGTTTTCTGCGAACTCAGTTGTCATAGAGACAGATTGCTTATTGCTATTAGCATCAAAAAGCTCACAGAGCCTTCCAGCTTTCCCACTGAAACCCTAAAATCCCTCCCTTCTTGTGAAATTGGTATATAAATCTTTGCTCTGGGTAGCTGAAGAAGTCCTCATTACTTAGCCACTCCTCCTTGCACTGAGGAAGAAACCTTGCATTTTCTCCCCGATGCTCTCTGCTGTCAGTTAACGCACAAGCCCATGATCAAGAAACCATAAGGGAGTGGAGGAAAAAATTTCCTCCCAACACCAGCACAAGTATGATGAAGGAAGATCATGCTCACTGATCCCAGGCATCTTGCTTTCAATGGCTACTTTCCAGACCACACTATCACTTCGTTGTTTGATTGCTCACTGATCCCTGACATTCGCTGAAAAGATAGGAAAAGGTCACAGCTTAGCAGCAAGATAGTTTATCAGAGATAAATCCATTGCGTGAAGACCGTAGTGCCGGCTGTCAATACATTTTCCCAACTGGACAGATGGTGCTCATGCATTTCCTGTCCCCAGCATTCTTTGAAAATGACACTCTTTGGTTGCATCTACAAAGATCATAGCCCTCCCCTGGGAACTTTCTGGGCAGCATCCCTGACGGCTTGGACCCACCAGTGTGGTTCTGGCCTCAGGGTCGGGCACATCCCTTTTTGTTTGGTGCTGCCCGATGAAATGGCACACCCTTCTTATCTCTGACTTCCAATCAGCTGTCCCCTTGCACACCCCAAAGCTTGCCCAGCACGTGAGGTTGCAGCCCACTGCAATCCAGGTGGGCAGCAAGGTGGCGGCCATCAGTACAGGAAATAGTATAGCACTGGATTCCAACAATTCCCTCTCAACTGGATGAGGCAGGCTGAGGCTATCAAAAAGTCTTTGCTTGACCAAACGCTGACCAGGCTCCCGAACCTTCTCTTGCTCCATCTTACACGGCCTTGTACAACCCAGTTTCAGCAAGAACCTTGCTAAGTCAGTTTAGGAGGAGTCTCCCATCCGCCATGTGTGATGACCCTTAATGCCGGATTCCTCGTCCTCCATCCTCTCAGGTGGCCCCCGCCTGGCCTGCCTGCAGCAAGAATCCTGTTAGGTCACTTTAGCAGTGACCCCCACCCTAACCCTGACATTCACTCTTAGTGATTTCCCATACACTGATCCGCACCCCACTCCCTGCACGTAAATTCCCACTTGCCCCTCCTGAGCCGAGCCCAGTTCTACATAGACGTTTCTTTTTCCCTATCACAATAACCCTGAATAAACTCTGTTTTTGTCAGTTTCCTATTCATCCCCAGTTTTAATTTGGTGAAGTCTGATGCAAGGAGGCCAGGTCCGAGGACCCAGAGGGTTTCCCACAGGACCAGCCAAGAGGGTCCTTGGCTTCAACCAGGATGGAAGTCAGCATGCAATGGCAGGAGGTGAAAGCAGAGTTTATAGAAAATACAGAGAGAGGAGGAGCAAGATGGCGGAGAAGTAGCAGCTGAGACGACATCAGGCAGCAGGAGATCAGCTAGATAGCTCATCAAACCACTGCGAACACCTACAAATCCAACAGGAGATCGAAGAGAGGAAGAACAGCAATTCTGGAAACAGGAAATCGCCCACTTTCTGAAAGGTAGGACTGGCGGAGAAGTGAATCGAAAGCGACGGGAGGATAGACCGCGGGGGAGGGGCCGGCTCCCGGCAAGCGGCGGAACCGCGGAGCACTAAATCGGGACTT
>PISX010027685.1:0-22655 GCA_004024625.1 Mellivora capensis | reverse complement strand
CTTGCCTTCTGTACGTGGCAAGTGTTTACATTCACATTCCGGGAGGGACTGGGGCACGTACCTTGCACAACATCATATACATGTCTCATTTGCACTGGTCATAAAGTCTTCCGATATTAAATAAGTATCCACTTCTGGTCATCCCCGAAGAGCACATTTACAGGAGCAGGAAATGATTTGGGGAACTGGCTTAGATCTCCGAACTCTCCACACAGAGATATTATTTTGGAAGTTGAAATATGGTGGGTTTTTCTTTCTTTCTGTCTTTTTTTTTTTTTTTTTTTTTGCCTCAATGAAGTATTCCTGGATCATTATAGAGACGGCATTTAGAGAATTCTTACACCAAGTCTTGCCATAAAGGAAAATAGAGCCCAAGCTAAAATGGCATTGACACAAAACCATGACCCCCGGAAAAACAAACGTGCGCTGATCTTCTGGACAGAGGTGCATCTCTCAGACTTGAATCCTCTAGGAATAAAGCTACCTGTCCCCAGTGAGAGGCCCTTAAAAGTTGCCCATTCACTGTAGAGCTGAAGACCAAGCCTAACAACGAGGACCAAGAGACAGGAAAGCTTGTCATTCCACTTAACAGTCCAGCGACAATAAATGTTGTTTGCTGATAACAGGCCCGAAGAGGTGAGAGGCCAGGACACCTCTCTAAGGCCCCCTGGCCTCGGCTGGAGCAGACACGACTCCGATAACCTTGTGCACTCACTCGTTCACTGTCTTGGCCCTGAATCCTCACCCTGGGCCCTGCCTGTGCTGGGCGCTGGGGACACAGAGATAAACACATTCTTAGAGCTTCTGGCAAACAGAGGGTCAGCCTCTGAGTTCACAGATAACAGACCTGCACCTACTCAGAGAACCTTCCACTTAGCGGGCAATGGAACATTTCCAAGTGAGTGACAGGTGCGCGTGAGCCTCAGTCGCCCATCAGTAGTGAGCCCTTGCCCTTGCAGTTCTGACTTTGTGATGTGTCCACAGATGGTCTCCCCGGTAAGGCGGCTTCTTGTCATGACTGAGAGGACTTCCCTAGGCAGCATGTACTCCCTGTTAAGTCACCAAGAAAGAATGTTTGTCATATGCCCGCTCTATGCAGAAAGCATCCAAGTCTGGAGGGACGCAGTTGGGAAGATAAGGACAGCATGACAGAAAGGGGGTGGCTTCCGTGGAGGACCAGGCCAGTCCCCACAGGTGGAGGGTAGTTCCCATGGGAGAGACGGACGGCAGCTGGACTGCGAGCAACGAGGAGAAGGAGAGAGGTGGAAAGAGAGGGGCCAGGTGTGCACAGGGCCCCAGGTCAGGGAAGGGACCTGGCGGACCCAGGCTGCTCGGGGAGGTGGCACACAGGGAGGCAGAGACCTGCCAGGTTCTCAGGGAGGAGAAGGCCCCTGACCACACACTCCCGTGCACAAGCCACAGCTGGCACAGAGATGGAGTGCAGAGGAAGGTGGACAACAGAGTTGTCCCTTGCAAAGGCCGCCTCTGGAGGGCTGCACTTTACAGCAGGGGCCCAGAAACTGGGCTGCGGAACCAAGGTCCGTGGGGTGAATGGCAGACTGGAGCCCTTGGGTAGGGCTGGGGTGTGTGGCTTGCTGGTTTGATCCACCTCGCCTGGCTTTCTGGAAGACCCGCCACTCAGTAAGGAGGCTCTCCACAGGAAGGAAAGGCGGAAACAGTAGGTGATCCAGACAGGGCTGTGTCAGAAGTCAGGGCCGCCCCTCCCCGGGCTCTCTGCAGCCCTGGGCACCGCGGGCAAAGCGCCCGAGCCCGGGTCTTCGTCTGAGCACGAAGACTGCCCTGCAGCACTGCTCCAGGGTTCCCTGACGTCCGGGGTGCCAAACGGACTGCTCTTGCCTCCAGTGCCTGCGTCCAGCTGTGGGCCTGTCCCTGGCCAGTTGGAGCACGAGCACGCCGGTGGCGGGGGGTGGGTACGGGACCCCAATGGAAGAAGAGAAAACGAACTCCTCGCGCCCAGTGTCCTGGAGGTGGGGAGCCAGGGTGAGCAGCGAGCAGGGTGCTGCTTCAGGACAGGGCGTCGGCCCGGCCCCTCTGAGGAGGGACAGATCAGTCGACATCTGAGCAACAAGAAACAAGCCCTTGCAGCTTAGGGGGAAATGTTTCCAGGCAAAGAGGATGACCGTTACTGCTAGAATAATATCTAAAAGCTGCGGATTTCAAAGAAAAAGTATAAGCCCATACAAGTGCTCAAGGAAGTGCTGGGAATTTCTTTTAATAAGAGGGCAAGAAGGAAAAGAAGAGAACTTTGTTGTTTATTAAATAGCTACTATGTGCCAATCTCTGTGCTAGAGGTTTAATATGCAGTGCCTCTTTGCATCCCAGCAAGATAAGCAGAGGTTACAATTTTTAGGTCATTGGAGGGACCTTGAAAGGGGGGATGTTTAAGTCATTGGAAAATCAGACATAGCTTTGCAACAAAACAGTTACTCAACCCCCTCCCTACAATACACACACACACACACACACACACACACACACACACACACCCCTCCCTTGGCCAGGCTAAGCTGAGCATGTTTTTCTTTCTTTTTTTTTTTTTTTTTTTGATATGTAATTTATTTATTTTCTTCTAGAGGGAGAGCGTGTGAGTCGGGGGGAAGGACAGAGGGAGAGGGAGAGAGAATCCCGAACAGGCTCCATGTCCAGCGCGAAGCCAGACGCGGGGCTCGATCTCATGACCCTGAGATCATGACCTGAGCTGAAATCCAGAGTCAGACAACTAACCAGCTGAGCCACCCAGGCTCCTTCCGAGCGTGTTTTTTGAACAATCTGCAGTCACTCCTTGAAGCTCCCTCTTTCCCGGAAGGCAGGTGACAGGAGGAAGCTATTTTATTCCTACTGTGCAGAAGGAGAAACTGAGGCTCAGAAATGAACGTTGCCCCGGTGCACGTCACTCGTTAGGCTCTGCAGCTTCAGCAAACCAAACCACCGGAAACACCCAGTGCTCAGGTGGGGACAGCCCGAGGTGGCCGGGCAGCTACAGTGAGCTGTGGACTGACCATGTACTCCACATCGGGCGTCATGCGGCGTCTCGACAGACAGCATCTCACCGAAAATTCACAGCACCCCAGTGAGGTAGGCACCTCTCTTAGCATCCCAAGTTTATACCCTGAGAGGGATGGGGAGTGAGAGGTTAAAGGACTCTGCCTGGGAGCTGGAGATGAGCAGGGTAGAGGCGGAACTCAGGTCGCCTTCCTCCTGAGAGCCATTTCCCCAGAAGGCGGTGTACAAGTGATGGTAAGCAGTGCACAGAAAAACACTTTTCTTTTATTATTTAGTATATTTACTTTTATATTGTAGTGAGATATACATGACATAAAATTCACCATTTTAAACATTTTTAAGTGTACAGTTCAGTGGCGTTAAGCGACCATCAACACCATCCATCTGTGTCTGGAACCGTTCCCATCTTTCTAAAGGGAAAGTCTGCACCCATGAACTACTAACACCCCAGTCCCCTCCCCCAGCCCCTGGAAACCACCATCTGTCTGTCTCCGCCAGGCTGATTATCCCAGTACTTCATGGAAGTAGGGTTATTCTTTGTCTTTTGTGATGGGCTCATTTCATTGAGCATAATGCCCTCGGGGTTCCATGTCTTAGCTGGTGTCAGAATGTCCTTCCTCAGGTGCCTGGGGGCTCAGAGGGTTAAAGCCTCAGCCTTCCGCTCAGGTCATGATCTCAGGGTCTCTCTCTGCTCAGCGGGGAGTCTGCTTCCTCCTCTCTCTCTGCCTGCCTCTGCCTACTTGTGATCTCTGTCTCTGTCAAGTAAATAAATAAAATTAAAAAAGAAAAAAAAGAGAATGTCCTTCCTTAAGGCTAAACAGTATTCCGTTGTATGGGTGGACCACATTTTATTTATCCGTCCATCTGTCTCTGGACAGTTGGGTTCTTTCCACCGTTTGCTACTGTGTCTAGTGCTGCTATGAACATGGGAGCTCGAGCCCTGGCTTTCAGTTATCTTGTGTTATAAACCCAGAAGTGGAGCAGGATAGTAATTTTATTTTTCTTTTTTTTTCTTATTTATTTGTCGGAGAGAGAGTGCGAGCACAGGCAGACAGAGTGGCAGGCAAAGGCAGAGGGAGAAGCAGGCTCCCTGCCGAGCAAGGAGCCGGATGGGGGACTCGATCCCAGGACGCTGGGATCATGACCTGAGCCGAAGGCAGCCGCTTAACCAACTGAGCCACCCAGGTGTCCCTTTATTTTTCATTTTTTAGGGAAATGCTATACAGGGTTGGGCTTTTTTTTTTTTAAATGTTTTAAGTTTTTATTTAAATTCTAGCTAGTTCACACACGGTGGAATATTGGTTTCAGGACTAGAATTTTGTGATTTATCACTTACATACAACACCCACGGCTCATCATAACAAGTGCCTCCTTAATGCCCATCCCCCATCTGGCCCATCATCCACTCACCTCCCTCTGTCAAGGTCAGTCTGTTCTCTAGGGCTAAGAGTCTCTTCGTTTCACTCTCGGTTTTTTCCCCCTTCCCTCAGAAGAGATGAACACATCTCTTTTGTTTCCTATATTCCGCATTATCAGCGAAATCATGTGGTATTTGCCTTTCTCTGACTTCACCATTCCGTTTTTAATAGCGTTTGACATTCTCACCAGCAACACCCAAGGCTTCTAATTTCTCGACATTCTAGCCAACACTTGTGTTTTTATGATGGGCCTCCCAGTGGGTGTGAGGTAGTATCTCATTGTGCTTTGGATTTCCATTCCCGATGATCAGTTGATGTGCATCTCTGCAAGCGGTTTTTGGCCATCGTGTATCATTTTTGAAGAGATGTCTATGCAAGCCCTTTGCCCGCTCTTTAATCAGGTTGTTTGTTTCTCGATGTGGAATTGTAGGCGTTATGTATTCTAGATATTAACTCCTTATCAGAGACATGATTGGCCAATATTTAATCCATTTCATGGGTTGCCTTATCACTGTTAATGGTGTCCTTTGATGCACAGAAGGGTCTAATTTTGATATCATCCAGTTTATGTATTTTTGTTGTTGTTGCCTCTGGTTTTGGAGTCATATGCAAGAATCCGAAGTCATGAGGATTTTCCAGATTTTTTCTAATAGTTAATGTATTTGCTTTAAAATATTAAAATAGTGAGCACTATAAACATCATATAACAAATGTTTTATATTATTATTAGTTTAAAAAAATTACGATATTAATTTAAACAAATATACTAAATAAGTAATAGCAGAGTTTTGTAGGCTAAGCTACATGACCCTCATGACCCAACGGTTGACTCGGCATCTGGAAGAGCAGCCCCAAGTACAAAGACCAGGGATACTGAAACCAGACGACACAGCAGATCATTTCACCTAAACTGCAACACCAAGGGAAAAAAAAGCTTTCAAGGTAGAGGGAGTCATACAGGATCACGATGGCACCTTATTCTCAATTCTGAAACGCGAACAGTCCTACAAGGGAGTTCTTCCTACATTTTGAGCAAACTCAGGTAAACTGATTTAAGACTAAAGCTGTTCTATGTCCCAGTTAGGGTGAATATTTCTGAACATTCACACATTTTGCCACAGAAATACTGTGCTTGACTATAGGGTGTTATGCCCGGCCCTGCTGAAGGTGTTTCACACCATATATACACCGCCCTTAAAAAAAAGTCCGAGAGATCCTGAATTCCAAAACCACACCTGGCCCCAAAGTGCCTCTCCCGTTTACTGCGCCGTGGGGGGCGTAGAACGTTGCCGAACCGCAAGGACTTATATTGTATGTTTATACTGCAAAATGGTTGCAGTTGGAGGGTCAGTGGTCACGTGTCACCTCACACGGTTAATCGCTTCTAGGCTGAGAGCTTTCCCCGTCGACTCTTGCAACTTCCAGGCACCGAGTGCGAACCGCGGCCGCCGCGCCGTCCGTGAGGCCCTCGGGGCTGGCCGCGCGACCGGAGAGCCGCGGGTTCCGACGCGGGGCTGTCGGCTGGCGGGGGCGGTCTCGCTGCGGGGCCCGCGGCGGGGACGCGCCGTTTCCGGGGTGTCCGTCTGGGCCACTGCGCTAAGGACTCGGTGTGTGCGTCTCCCCGCCCCTCAGGATGCCCCGATTCCCCGTCGCCTTCCACGGGGAGCGGTCGGAGGCAGGCGAGCCAGCGAGCTCGCCCAGGCCCCTGCAGCAGCGAGCCCGGGCGGGCCTCCCTCGGGGCCCGGCACCGGGCCGAGCCGTCGCCTGCGGCAGAGCCGTTCGCTCGGCGACTCCGAGGGCAGAAGCAGCGCCGAGTCCGCGGCCGGGGAGGCGCTTAGCTCCGAGCGCTCGGCCTCCGCGGGGCCGCTCGGCCTCCGCGGGGCCGCCCGCCTTCCCCGCCCGCCGTCCTCACGGTGGCGCGACGGCTGCAGCGGCCCCGGGAGCTGAGGCTTGGGCAGGAGAGGGCGCGGCGCCCCGCCCTCCGCAGACCAGCGTTACTCCCCGCGGGCCGCAGCTCGGTGACCCGCCGCCGCCGCCGCCAGCCGCTGCCGCAGGCTCGGCTCGGGCAGGGTTTGCTAACAGGAGGGTCAGACGGCGCGCTGCGGGCGGCGGCTGCCTGCTCCCGGCCCGGCTCCCGGAGGACGCGAGCGCAGCGGCGGGCTCAGCGCAGCGGCGGGCGGCGAGGCCCCCACCGGCCCTCTGCGCAGCCCTCCAGCCGGCCGAGGAAGGCCCGGGGACCGCCCCACGGCCGCAGCCGCCCGGAAGTGAGGCCGGCTCCCCGGGACTCCAGCTCCCAGACACCCGCTCCCTCGCCCAAGCGGATTGGCTCGCTGCGCCATCCGTCAACCACCAGCCGCAGGAAGACGGCTGCCGACGGCGCTGAACGACCAATCACGAGAGCGAGGAGGCGGGCGCTCTCCCGGCCGATCCGCCGCCTGTAGACCCGGCGTGGCGGGACGCTAACGGAGTGGTTCTTCGGCGTGGTCGGAGGTGACAGGCCGGCCCTCGAGAAATGGCCTGGGACAGAAGCGCCTTTTACCCAGAAGACGCTGGTCTTCGCTGCGCCGGCCCGCAGGCCGAGGTTCCGCCCCGCCCCCCATCTCTCATTGGCTCCCCCGGGACACGTGGGGGGGGGGAAGGAGGCGTGGACGCAGCGACGTGGGCCGGCGGCCGGCGGGCGGCGGGATGAGAGGCCCGCGGACTCGGGCCTGGGGCCGGATGGACACCCTGGTGCTGGGCCGGTGGCGACGGCGGAGGGCGGAGGAGCTTCAGGTTCCGGGGGACGCGGTGAGCCCCGGGGCCTGGGCGTGAGGGCCGGGAGGGCGGAGTCCCTGGGCGTGCCCCTCCGGGCCTTGCGGCTCCCCGGGGGCCTTCCCGGAGGCGGCCTGGCCGGGGTCGCGCCCGCGCCCTCCTGGCGGGCTGGGTGAGGCTAGGGCCGAGGGGCGGGGCCAGGGGCGGGGCCGCGGCGCTGCCCCGCCTCCGGGCCCCCGGCCGCGCCTGCGCGGAGATGCGGGAGCCGCGAGCGGCTAGTTCGGCGCGGTGGGTGGGACGCGACCCGGTGTCCTTCGCAGGGTCCCGACCCGCGCGCGGGCTCGGGGTGTGCGCGCTGCTGCCCCTGAGTCGCGCCCCCGCGTGCAGGCGCCAGGCTGGGCGGGTAGGGCTGCGGCGTGGAGGACACGCCTGGGGGGAGCGCTTCGAGAGGAGGGAACGGGGGGAGGTGAGGTGGCTGGTGGCGGGGCCCCGATCTAGGTCCGGCGGGAGCTGGACCCGCGTGACCAGGCCTGCGGGAGTCAGCAGGATGGGAGACAGGAATTCCTTAGCCTTTTCGGGAGCTGGAGGAAGTCCCGTGGGGCCGGAGCGGGGCTCTGACTTCCAGGTCCGCTGGCGGACTGGCCCTCACCCCACCTGACTGCCTCGCTGGTTCCTGGCTGAGCGCCCCCGGGAGCCGCCGGCAGCCCGCATCTGAGTTGCGTAACAGGAGGGGCTCGTCTCCTTCCCTGCTCAGGCGTCCTCACCCCCACTGCCTGGCCACGAAGCCAGTGTCACCTACGCCCCGTCACAGAAGCACCGCACTTCCAGGGTCCACGTTACCAGGGCACAGGTTCAGCTGCTGCAAGGGAGGCTTCAAACCACATTCGCTCCAACAAGGCGGAGGGTTGGGTGGATTGGGGGCCGGAAATACAGGGCTGGGACTGGTGCTGCCCAGATCAGAGACACCCAGGGAGCCGGATTCCTCCTGGCTCCTGCACTCCCCAGTGTTGTCCTCTTACGCGAGGTCAGCGCTGGGTCATCACGACAGTGCTCGCATTCCATACGCTGGAAGGAAATAGTAAAGTGACATGATCATACTGACATTTTAAGAGCTTATTCTGGGAGCTCTGGGGAGAATGAAGGGGCTGGTGGTCAGAGTGAAGGCAGAGAGGCAAGGAGAGTCTGGATTCCGAGAGGTGACAGGCTTGGACGGAGACGACAGTGAGACAGTGAATGGGCTGGCTCCCAGGCTGTGACTAGAGCACCTGGGTGGGCAGTGGTGCTGTTACTGAGAGAAGATTGGTGTGGATCTGCAGCAGAAAAGGAGCTGCGCTTGGCACAGGCTGCATTTTCGGTCTTCGGGACTTTTTTTTTTTTTTTTTTAAGATTTTATTTATTTGACACACAAAGAGAGAAATCACAAGTAGGCAGAGAGGCAGGCAGAGAGAGAGGGGGAAGCAGGCTCTCCACTGAGGAGAGAGCCTGATGCAGGGCTCGATCCCAGGACCCTGGGATCATGACCTGAGCCGAAGGCAGAGGCTTAACCCACTGAGCCACCCAGGCACCCCGTCTTTGGGACATTTAACAGAGGTTACAGGTGCTGCTGCTCATTGAGTGGGTACCAGGGGGTTCTCTGAAGTTCACAATAACCTGTTACTGTTCCCAGATTACAAGTGAGGAAGCTGAGGTACAGGGAGGTTAATCAGCTGGCTCAGGGATACACAGCTTGTAGGGAAGTAGGGCTTAGACCCCACTGTCTGCCTCCAGAGCCTGTCCTCTTAGCTACGGGGCTCTGTAGCCTCCTGTATGGGGCTTCGCAACAAAGTCCTTATTGATGGGAAAGGAAGAAAGGCTTAGAGGCAAAACCTTGAATGGTCTTTCAGATTGCGGTGCCGAAACGAAGTGCCCAGCTTGAGGCTGCAGGATGGGAAAGGAAGAAAGGCTTAGAGGCAAAACCTTGAATGGTCTTTCAGATTGCGGTGCCGAAACGAAGTGCCCAGCTTGAGGCTGCAGTAGGCCCCGGCCATTGCCCAGGAGTAGTGAGCTCCGTGTCTTAACTGCCAGGGGGTGTATGGCCTCTTAGTCCGATAAAGTCCTTGTTTATATTGTCATGTGCCTTGGTCTTTGTTTAATAATCCAGATGGAGTTCAATAAAGTATCCAAGTCCTTGCTCCGCGTTTTCTATTCTCTCTCTCTCTCTCACACACACACACACACACACACACGCCCCCTTCCAGAATTTGGTTCCGTGCAAAGTGCATTTCCTACCTCTGTTCACAGATTAGTGGCTCTACACCTTGTGCATTATGACCACCAGTGGAGTTTGAGAAACCGCAGCTGCCAGGACCCATCTCTGTAATAGCTTCACAAGCAGTTGTCAGAGCCAGAGGCAGCCACCTCCGCTCATCCCTCGAGTGTCCTGACTGTGGGAAGGGTGCCTTATGAGGTCACATGTGGAGCACTTAAGTATCAGTAGGGCTTATCATTTCTGTTAGGTAGACACGTTTTGAGCACCTGTTGTATAGAAAGCAGTATTCTAGGCTCTGCAGAAAGAAAAGGGAAATCCTTGGTTAGATTGACCCTGAGACCTGGGGGCATCAGGTGCATGGCTCGTTCAGGCCCCCTGCCCATGGCACAGTCACCGCACTACCTGTTCCAGAAGGAAAGCACATGCCCAGAACACTTCAAGTTGTGAATGCTCAGCCTGTACCATCCGTGAAGACGCTCCTTCCACATGACCTCTATAAAAAGCCAGTTCTCTGGGAGAGAAGCACCCAGAGTGTCTCAGCTCACAATTGAATTGGTATCTTTTCCCTTTTCCTTTGGGTCGATCTAAGATCCATTTTCCAGCTTTTGATTCCTAGGGAGAAGTGGCCACTTCTCTATTGTAATTTCCTTTGATTCTTTGTCAGTATCCTGTGGAAATAACATATCAGGATGCATTAATTAATTGGCTATTGACAGGTTTTTTTGTTTATCACTTGTTTTTTCTTTTGAAAAACATTTTTACCTTAGTTTTTTTTTGGTATATACTTTTTTTAGTTGAAGTGTAATGTATGTACAGTGTTATATTAGTTTCAGGTATGCAGTATAATTATTCAGCAATTCTGCACATTACTCAGTGCTCATCACAGTAAGTGTACTCTTAATCCCCTTCATTTTACCCGACCTCCCACCCACCGCCTCTGTGACAACCACCAGTTTGTTCTCTTTATTTAAGAAGGTTTTTTTGGTCTCCTTTTGTTTGTTCTTTGTTCTGTTTCTTAAATTCCATTTATGCAAAGCATATGGTATTTGTCTTTTGCTGGCTGACTTATTTCACTTAGCATTGTATCTTCTAGGTCAATCCGTGTTGCAGATGGCAAGACCTCGTTCTTTCTGCGGCTAGGTGATGTTCCGTTGTGTGTATATGCTACATCTTTATCCATTCATCTATGGATGGACACTTGGGCTGCTTTCATATCTGGGCTTTTGTTGATGCTGCTGCTGTAAACATAGGGGTGCATGTATCTTTTTGCATTAGTGTTTTCATTTTCTTTGGGTAAATACCCAGTCATGGGATTACTGGATTATATACTGATTCTGTTTTTAATTTTTTTGAGGAACCTCCATATGGCTGTCTGCAGTGGCTGCACCAGTTTGCATTCCCACCAGTGGTGGACGAGGGTCTTTTTTTTTTTTTTTTCTTACGAGGGTCCTTTTTTTCCCATATCTTCACCAACACTTGTTATTTCTTGTGTTTTTTATTTTAACCATTTTGACAGGTGTAAGGTGATAGCTCATTGAGTTGTGATTTGCATTTCTGTGGTGATTAGTGATGCTGAGCATCTTTTCATGTGTCTGTTGGCCATTTGTATGTCTTCTTTGGAAAAATGTCTATTCACGTCCTGCCCATTTAATTGGATTATTTGGGTTTTTTGGTGTTGCGTTGTATGAGTTCTTTATATATTTTGGAAATTAACTCTTTATTGTATATATCATTTGCAAATATCTTCTCCCATTCACTAGGTTACCTTTTGTTTTGTTTTATTGGTTGTTTCCTTTGCTGTGCAAAAGCTTTTTATTTTGATGTAGACCCAATAGGTTATTTTTGCTTTTGTTACCCTTGCCTCAGGAGACAGCAGCTTCTTACTAGATGTCTAAAAGGTTGCTGCCTGTGTTTTCTTCTAGGTTTTTTATGGTTTCAGGTCTCACACTCAGGTCTTTAATCCATTCTGAATTTATTTTTGTATATGATGTCAGAAAGTGGTCCAGTTTCATGATTTTGCATGTAGCTGTCCAGTTTTCCTGACACCATTTGTTGAAGAGGCTCTCTTTGCCCCATTGCATATGCTTGCCTCCTTTGTCATAGATTAATGGACCATTTAATTGTGGTTGTATTTTTGGGTTCTCTAGTCTGTTCCATTGATGTCTGTGTCTGTTTTTGTGCCAGTTTCATGACGTTTTGATTCCTACGGCTTTGTAGGGTATCTTAAAATCTGGGATTGTGGAAGCTCCAGCTTTGTTCTTCTTTCTTGAGATTGTTTTGGCTATTTGGGGTCTTTTTTTGTTTCCTATAAATTTTAATATTATTTTAGTTCTGTAAAAAATGTTCTTAGTATTTTGGTAAGGATTGCATTAAATTTATAGATTGTTTTGGGTAGTATGGACATTTTAACAGTATTGGTTCTTCCAGTTCATGAGCATAGAATATCTTTCCATTGGTTTGTGTCTTTAATTTCTTTCTTTCTTTCTTTCCTTTTTTTTTTTTTCCAGATTTTATATATTTATTTGGCAGACAGAGATCACAAGTAGGCAGAGAGACAGGCGGAGAGCAAGGGGAAAAGCAGGCTCCCTGCTGAGCAGAGAGCCCGATGTGGGGCTGGATCCCAGGATCCTGGGACCATGACCTGAAGGCAGAGGCTTAACCCACTGAGCCACCCAGGAGCCCCTCCTTTTTTAAAAAATGTACTTAAAAAAAAAAAAAAAGATTTTATTTATCTGTTTGTCAGAGAGAGAGCACAGACAGGGGAAGCAGCAGGCAGAGGGAGAAGCAGGCTCCCCGCCGAGCAAGGAGCCCTATGTGGGACTTGATCCCAGGACGTTGGGATCATGACCCAAGCCAAAGGCAGCCTCTTAATCCGCTGAGCCATCTAGGTGCCTCTTTTTTGTGTCTTTAATTTCTTTCATCAGTTTTCAGAGTACAGGTCTTTGACCTCTTTGGTTCAGTTTCTTCCTAGGTGTTTTATTATTTTTGGTGCAGTTATAAGTGGGATTAATTTCCCTTTCTGCTATTTCCGTAGTAGGGTATAAAAGTGCAACAGATTTCTGTGTATTTTGTATCCTGAGGCTTTACTGAATATTTTTGATGTAACTGGGGAGATTTTGATAGGAATAAACTATAAAGTTCCAGTCTGCCATTTCCACCAATGCTTGGTATTGTGAATAGTGGCCTCTAGGATCCAGGCTGAGGATATCTCGTATCCTCTCTGCTCTGCTTATAACTTTTAGACCTGCCTTTGCTAATAATTGAGAAATCACCCAGTGGATTCAGCGGGACCTCGTCAGCAAAACCACGTAGCCACGTCGATGGCTCTAAGGCCGCTCCGGGGCCCTGCGGGGTCGACCTTGGGAAGGTCGTTCGGGCCGCGCGGGGGTCGGTCGCCGCTGCTCTGCTCCGCGGGCTCCGCGCGGGAGGCCCTGACGGCTGCCGCGGCGCCGCCTTCGGGGCTTCTCGGGTCGCTCTTCCCTCCGGGTCTGCGGCCCGCGGCTCGGGGCCGTGGGCGGTCGGGCTCCCCGCCGCGCTTCTGTCTCGCGCGCTCGCGCTGCCGCCTGCTGGTGGCCGCCCCCGCCGCCGCGCCCCGCAGGTTTCCTCGCGGGTGGCCCGGAAGCCGGAGTGAGGCGGCGGCCGGCGGGGGCAGGCGGGGGCAGCCGGGCTCGGCGGAGGCCGCCGGGTCCCGCGGGCGTGTCGCGGAGGGCCCGCAGGGGACTCGCTGACCCGTGCCACCCCTGCTGCTCTCAGGGACCGCCCCGCCCCCAGGGAGGACGGCGACCCGCGCCCCGTCACCGCGTCGCCGGCCCGGCTGCGGCTCAGCCCGCGCTTCGTGGTCCCTGCTGAACGGCGGCGGCGCTGGAGGCGGCGGCCCCGATGGAGCACCTCGCGGCGCCCCGGCGGCCCGTGTCGCGGCTCACGTGCCTTCTCCGCACGGCTCCGCGAGGGGGAGCTCCCTGGCAGCTGCCCCGCCCTGGCCCGCGCTTTCCCGCTCCTCCGTGGGGCGTCGCCCCCCGCAGCCCGGGCCTCCTTGCCGCTGGCGGCCCCTCCCCTGCGTGAATCCGCCCCGCCCTGGTCCCCCGCGTTTCACTCCTCGGACCTCGCGTAGGTTGCGGTGGGGCTGCTGTGCGCAGTGCCGCGTTCGGAGCAGGTTCGGGCGGCTGTGGCTCCCGGTGTCCTCCCCAGCCGGGGAGCCGGGGTCCCTGGCCTGTGCTGCCCGAGCCGCCGCTCCCGCCGGCAGCATGAAGAGGGCGCTGGTGAGTCCGCGTTCGCTTCATCCCGCCGGCGGCCTGGGGAGGGCGCCGGTGAGTCCGCGTGCGCTTCGTCCCGCCGGCAGCCTGGGGAGGGCGCTGGTGAGTCCGCGTTCGCCGCGTCCCGCCGGCGGCCTGGAGAGGGCGCTGGTGAGTCCGCGTTCGCTTCATCCCGCCGGCGGCCTGGAGAGGGCGCTGGTGAGTCCGCGTTCGCCGCGTCCCGCCGGCAGCCTGGGGAGGGCGCTGGTGAGTCCGCGTTCGCCGCGTCCCGCCGGCGGCCTGGAGAGGGTGCTGGTGAGTCCGCGTTCGCCGCGTCCCGCCGGCGGCCTGGAGAGGGCGCCGGTGAGTCCGCGTTCGCTTCATCCCGCCGGCGGCCTGGGGAGGGCGCCGGTGAGTCCGCGTTCGCCGCGTCCCGCTGGCGGCCTGGAGAGGGCGCCGGTGAGTCCGCGTTCGCCGCGTCCCGCCGGCGGCCTGGAGAGGGCGCCGGTGAGTCCGCGTTCGCTTCATCCCGCCGGCGGCCTGGAGAGGGCGCCGGTGAGTCCGCGTTCGCCGCGTCCCGCTGGCGGCCTGGAGAGGGCGCCGGTGAGTCCGCGTTCGCTTCATCCCGCCGGCGGCCTGGGGAGGGCGCCGGTGAGTCCGCGTTCGCTTCATCCCGCCGGCGGCCTGGGGAGGGCGCCGGTGAGCCCGCGTTCGCCGCTTCCCGCTGGCGGCCTGGAGAGGGCGCCGGTGAGTCCGCGTTCGCCTCATCCCGCCGGCGGCCTGGGGAGGGCGCCGGTGAGCCCGCGTTCGCCGTCTGTCGTCTCGTTCGCCTTCCCGCGGCTGGTGGCTTTCTCCGTGAATTATTCAGAACTTCTGCGCATATTTAAAAACAGCTCTCCTCGTAATTTGCATTCCATAAAGCTCGCGATTCTGAAGTGCGCGGGCCGGCGGCTCTAATACATTTACAGAGCTCTGCAAATACCGCACGACCCACATGAAGGGCAGTTTCACGGCCCGAAGGAGACCGGCTTCTGCGGGGCGGCCGCTCCTCCACCTTCCCCAGCCCGTGGCGGCCACGACCGACCTCCCGTCCCTGCCGGGCCGTCCGGGCCGGACACTCGGAATCCCCGTGGTGCCGGCCCCCACGGCCCCTCCCCTTGGTCCGGTCGCGGTTTTGCGGTTCGGCCCCGTGCGCTCGCGTCCGCGTCTTCGCGTCCCGCCGGGGAATGACGCCCCCGATGCGGCCCTTGCCCAGCTGAGCCGCGTCTCACCTGGTGGACGTTGGGGTCGCGGGCGCTTCGGGACTTGACGGAGCGCCGCTGTGACCCCGCGCACGCAGGTGTTCGCGCGTCTCGGCGGGTATTTCGCTGTGCGGTTGCCGGGTCGCTCGGTGCCCGGGGCTCGGCGTCGAGGAGTCCGGAGCGTCTGCAGCAGGTGCCCGCAGCGGGGGGCGAGGCCTCGGGTCTCTCCGCCCCTCCCCCTCCGTACTGCCTCTCTGCGGTCGCCGTCGTGGGGAGCTGCTCTCCGTGGCGTTTTGACTGGCATTTTTCTAATGACAGAGGATGTCGACTGTCTTTTCCTGTACTTTCGGGCCTTTTGTTTGTCTCTGTGGGGGAGTCACTGTCAAATCCTTCGCTCAGTGAAAAGTTGCGTCACCTTGCTGAACCGGAAGACTCCTCTATTCTGGATGCATGTCTTTTAGCGTACAGGTGATGCGGGAACATGTTCTCCAAGAATGTGCTTCGTCTCTTTACTTTCTTAATGCTGCCTTTCAGTGCCCACAACGTTTTGGATGTTGATGAAGTCCAGTCTATGAACTTGGTTCTTTATAGATCATGTTTTTCCAGTCATATCTTAGAATTCTTTACCTAAGGTCACAGAGGTCTTGTCCTATGTTCCCCCCTAAAATGTTTATGCTTTTCATGCTTACGTTTAGCTCTCTGATCCCTTTGTGTTAGTATTTGTGTGTGTAGGTAGGGCCCCAAGTTTCTCCTTTTGCATACGGACCTTGAATCGAGCCCATACCATTTCTGATGAAGGCTGGGCTCTCTCCAGTGAGTTGTCTTGGCGCTTTTGTCAAAGGTCAGTTCACCGTCAAGGTACTGGTTTATTTCTGGGTTCTCTGTGCTGTTCCGTGGATCTGTATGTTTATCCCTATGCCAGTAACACACTGTCTTGATTATTGTAGATCTTTTTAAGGTTATGTTAACTTTTCAAATCTTTTTCATGCATGGTTTGGTTTTTAGTGCTTCTTTGGTTTTATTGTTCAGTCTTATCTCCCCAGTTAGACTGAAAGCCACTGAAGCCCCAGCTCTGTCCTTTCAGATCACCAGACTCCACACAAGTTAGTTCAGGTTTTTGGAGTTCATTTTTCTCATCTACAAAACAGAAATAAAGTTTCTTACCCTTTCTATGTCATGAGGTTGTTAAGAGGATCCAATTAAGTAACCAATGTGGAAACGTCCCTAAACTGTAGTTTTTATAACTTTGCGTGACCTTTATGAGTCCCAGCTGTGGTGGGTAAATTTGTATACCTGGTTTCCTATGGTCCTTCACTTTATTTATTTATTTATTAAAAAGATTTTATTTATTTATTTATTTGTCAGAGAGAGAGCGAACACAGGCAGACAGAGTGGCAGGCAGAGGCAGAGGGAGAAGCAGGCTCCCTGCCGAGCAAGGAGCCCGATGTGGGACTCGATCCCAGGACGCTGTGATCATGACCTGAGCCGAAGGCAACTGCTTAACCAACTGAGCCACCCAGGCATCCCAGATCCTTCACTTTAATCAGGAGTGTGACTGCGGTTTATGGTGGACTTCATAAATCTTGCGAGCCTGCACTTGATCCTCCATAGGTCTAGTAAGTTCATTCACATTTTTTACTTTAATTGGAAGTATGAGCATGGCTTCCCCCCCCTCCCCCATTGTCTTCCTCTAGGTCACTAGCCCACTGGGAATTAAGTTGTCACTCTTGCTTTTGACTATGGTCTTGGACTGCTTCTCTTCCCTAAACCTCTCGGTGTCCCAGCCAGACGGGGTGGGGGTATGGGCTGGGGAGCCCACGTACGGTAGGCTGACACGTCTTCCAAAAGTGGTCACAGCCGAGTAAAGCACAGCATCAAGATGTAAGATCCATGTGGTTCAGGTTTCAGCGTGCCCTGAGGGTGTGAAGTGGAGAGGAGGAACCCTAACTTCTGGTCTCCGTAGTGGACTCTGTGTCAGGTGTCGCCGTCCTCAACCTCCTAAGAAAGCGGGCCTCCCAAGAGGGCACACCACACCACACCACAGTGTTACTGAAGGAGACTCTGGGCCTGGTGGAGCTGTTTTCTCTCTGACGCTCTGCAGGCCTTATTAATCTTGCTGTTCTAGCATTAATGGTTCTGTATTCAGGGCTGGTGGACACCCACCCCTGCTCCTCCAGCGAAAGTGAACTTCTCTACTGAACTATGCAGCCTCACTCTGCTACTGTTTCTGGTAACTAGGACTCAATTAACCAGTGTTACAACATTGCTAGTGCAAGTGGTCTTTAGAAAAAAAACCAGACTGTGGACTCTGAAAAACAACCTGAGGGTTTTGAAGGGGCAGGGGTGGGAGGTTGGGGGAGCCAGGTGGTGGGTACTGTGGAGGGCACGCATTGCATGGAGCACTGGGTGTGGTGTAAAACTATGAATTCTGTTATGCTGAAAAGAAATAAAAAAAAAGAAAAAAGGCCATTAGTCATAAAAATGCTCATTCTATGTACAGAATGAAAGATTAGATGTGTGTGTGTGGAGAGACTCACCCTTAATGGCATTCTGAGTTCTAGTGATTTACATCTGTATTCTATGTATGCTTAGCTCGTGTACTAGTGCATGCATTAAAGATGCTTAATCCAAGGTGTTTAATTTTTTTTAGAATTAATCCATTTTCTTGCTGTGCAGATTGGGGAGAATACAGGGTGCTTCTTTGTTGACATTTCAGGAAGTTGGCATCTTTTTTTCCTCTACATACCTCTGGGGCATAGGATGGAGGAACAGGTTTCCAGAGGTGGCCCAGGGCTGTGCTCTGTGGGCTTGTGCCCACTCTTCTGGCTCACCAGTGTGTGCCAGGTGCGTTGTGAAGATGTCCCCAGTCTGGTTTCTACACTTCCGTCGAATCGTGAAGCCTGTGACACTCCTCCCTTCCCTGCGCCCTGCTCATCCAGCTGGGCCTCGTCTCTTCTGATAAAGGAGGAAGTCCACGGCAACAAAGGTGGGCTCATGCCTCCTCGCTGGAGGGCACCTCATTTTTACCAACACCTGCCAGGGTTTTTGTTCTGTCACTGAGGCAGCACGATACATATTTAATGCATCTCATCAAGTGTCTTCTCATAGCCAACCATGTTTCTGTTTCTAGTGTTCTCTGGTGAGGTTGCTATTCGATTGATATTCAATTATTGTTCAGTAGTGGGTCTTTGTGTATACTTGGGATTTTAATTTTGTTTATACAGTGCAAGTGTCTTCGTAGTTGAGTGGTAAATCTTTGTTTGCGTTTATGAAGGCTGACATAGTCTCTCCAGGAGGGAGTAAAATGAACCATGCAACATAATCCTAGAGTTAAATGTCTCCGCAGGCTTCATTTTCCTTTGGTCCAGGCCAATCCATAATAACTGGACAATTTGCCAAGTAAGTGTGCAGGTCAATAGCGCATGCGGTCAGCTCTCAGTAATCCACCGTAAATAGCAGAAAACATGAATAATTTAATCCACTCAGCTGGTCAGGAGCCCACAAGCAGGTAACCCCCATATCCCCTAGAGGAGCCCAGCTCTTACCCACCACCTATGTACCAGCATGACTCCCCCTTTCACCCGCCACTGGGTGTGGGGACCCAATTCCCCGACTGCCTGACCCACTTAAAGAATGTCGCTTGTCGCCACGGATGAGCACAAGTCTGCTGACTTAACGTACCAGGTTACCAGGTGTCACTTGACCCAGCACAGAAATGGTTCCGAATGCACTTCCAGCGTTTGAGGGGTCATCCAGAAAGTATGGGTTCTAGCTTGAAGTCTCCCGCCCGTGCCTCTTTCCTTTCCTTTCTGGCCAGTCTGGTGTTACTCGGAAAAGAGCAGGGGAACGACACTGCTGTCAGCCCGCTGCGGTGTTATGGACAGGGAGCGTGAAGCCTGTGTATACAGTGATGTGGGCTTATTTTATTTTATTTATTTATTTTTTAAAGATTTTATTTATTTGAGAGAGAGGCAGTGAGAGAGCATGAGCGAGGAGAAGGTCAGAGGGAGAAGCAGACTCCCCGTGGAGCTGGGAGCCTGATGCGGGACTCGATCCCAGGTCTCTGGGATCATGACCTGAGCCGAAGGCAGTCGTCCAACCAACTGAGCCACCCAGGCGTCCCCGGGCTTATTTTATATTTCCACTTTCCCCATCAGCCCAGCTTGTGGGAGTAGACCAGTTTAACCCGTTGTACTTGTGCTGACAGTGTGAGGGTTATGTCCTGAGTAACCGGAGACCCGTGTCCTCGGTCTCCCGGGCTGTTCTCATCTGCCTCGGGCAGGGTGCGGAGGGCTGCGTTCTTTGCAAACATCTTGAGGGTGGTTAGTAGGATAACGGCATATTCAGGACAAGAAGGACTGGACGTACTCCGATAGACCAGAAGACCACACAGATGTCAAATTAAGGAGCCCTTCCGTGTAAAGAAGAACCTCAGAAAGCACCAGGGCTGGGGCAGCTGCTTCACGCGGAGAAGACGCGGGGGCAGTGCAGGATGCCCACCTCTCTCGGACAAGCCACGCCAGTGGCCACTGCGCTTGTTCCACCGGGTGGGTTTCTTCCTTGCACACGCACTGGCGGAGCCATGGAGGGCGGTCATTCTGCTCTCCGCTGTGGGGGCCACTTGGCTTTGCAAGTGTCTTTTATGGTTTATTTTAAGAGGGCTATTGACAGTTTAGAAACTCTAGAGCTGGGTGTCTTGGATAGGAAGAGTCTGGAAAACATCTCAGGTGTGGGATAGTGAAGGCCGCGGGAATGGTTGGTTGGAGAGAGGAAACCTCACAAGTACCTGAGCGTGATCTGCAAACATCTGGAAGGATGTTTATCTCCTGCTTGAGGGACTATTTATTTTATGTTGCTCAAGAGGGAAAAATTGGAATCAGTGGGTTGAGATCATGGGAAAGCAGTTTGGCTTAAATGAGTATTTCTGGAAGTGTGGTATACGTACCACCAGGGTTTGAGAGGTATTTTTTCCCTTCATTTTTAAAAACCTTATTTCAAAGTAGTTACAGATTTACAGAAAGGGTCCCCCCAAGTATAATGGAGAGAATTCAGGTATACCGTCAGCTAAACGACTTACGTAATGTTAGTACAATGAGCGCGCTGTGAAATCAGCCCCGCTGAGGGGCTGTGAAGACGCTAGACCTTCTTCTGTCTCCCCTGTTTTCCCATAACAGCCCTTCTCTGACCTGGATGGAATCCAGGGTCCACACCTGCGTGTGGTTCTTGTGCTTCTCCATCTCTGCCAATCTGTGGCAGTAACCAGTGCTCATGACCTTGACACTCTTAATGGATGGTGGTCAGTTATTTTGTAGAGTGTCACGCAGTCTGGGTTGTCTCACGTTTTCTGTGATTAATGAAGGCCACGCGTTCAGCATGAAGACCACAGAGGTGATGCTCCGCCTTCTCAGTGCATCAGATCAGGGATTCGCGGTGCCTGTCCTTACTGCTGACGTTGACCTTGTCCCTCCACGAAGGTGATTTCAACCACTGTGAAGTCATCATCTTTCTCCTTGTAATTAATGAAAACCTTGGAGGAGATGCTTTGAGGCTGTGCCAATATCCTCTCTCTCCTTAAACTTTTGCACAGTGATTTTTAGCATCTCCTGGTAAATCTTGTTTGCAATAACATTCAGTGTGGCATTTACTTAATGGTGGTTTTGTGTTTTCCTCATTCCTTTCCCCTTGTTAATCAGAACTCCACTGGAAAGGAGAGCAGGACCCTCCCCCCCCGTGATGTATTTGTTTGCTGATGTCATGGTTGGACTCACGGGTATTTATTTTATTCTCTAGATTACGATCCAGTGCTCTTCTTACTTATTTTATTGCCTAAGTTGTTCCGGCTTTGGCTGTTGGGAACTCCTGCAGGATGGCGTGCCTTCGTCTTTTTGACGTGGCCTCATGTTTTTTCAAAAAACTTACTTGGGGTGACACAAAGTGTCTCGGGCTCATCTCCTGCTTTGCCTGTTCGAGGCCTGACCTAACCCGTCTCCATGGAGCCTAGATTCCTTTAACAGGAGAGTGGGAGTTAGAAAGCAGTGACTACGTGCTAGGTATAGCCTTGCTACCAGTAGGATGCCACCAGTCTCCGCAGGCACAGCTAGAAAATGTACGGATTGGTGTGGGTGCCTGTCCTAGTGTGTAAGTACTCGTACCTGTGCTTCATATACGTGCATATCCACACGGCTGTGTTCCTCCGCCGCTGTCTGGGTACGTACTGAGAACTGCATTCATGCTGACTTCGGTCCGGATGCAGCATCCTTGGGTTCTTTTTCCTTTCTTTCTTTCTTTTTTTTTTTTAAGGATTTATTTAGGAGGAGGACGAAAGGGAGAGAGAGAATCTCAAGCAGACTCCACACCCAACATAGAGTCCGATGTGGGGCTTGATCTCACGACCTGAGCCAAAATCAGGACTTGGATGCTCAGCCGACTGAGCCACCCAGGGGCCCCACCACTGGGTTCTTTAACAGCCTCCTCCCTTCCCTTACTTGTAACTCGTCTCTTCAACAGACAGAAACCTGGCTCTCTTTATTCACAGTGTGTTTACTTACTTATTCAGTCCCAGTTTACCAATAAAATAGTTTCAAAATTGCTAATCTCTGAGAACCAGATTTGTTAACTCGAGTCAGTATTTGCATACAGCTCTTTTTTGTCCTTAGACTTAAGAATTTCTAGTGAAGGGGCGCCTGGGTGGCTCAGCAGGTTAAAGCCTTTGCCTTCGGCTCAGGTCATGATCCCAGAGTCCTGGGATCAAGCCCCACGTCGGGCTCTCTGCTCAGCAGGGAGCCTGCTTCCTCCTCTCTCTCTGCCTGCCTCTCTGCCTACTTGTGATCTCTGTCAAATAAATAAATAACATCTTTAAAAAAAAAAAAGAATTTCTAGTGAAAATAGTATTTTCCAGAATTACTGAGGCTAGTTCTGCATTTAAGTGTGGCTCTGTTTATCTGTTTGTAAAATAGTTTCATTTGTTATAATTTGTGTTCCATTTGGGTCTGACGTCCTGGTTGGTTTCAATTTGGTACTTCTTTTAGGGTATGTGAAGTGTTACTGCAGTTCTGAGACTAGAGCTTTGGAAGAATTTGCACCAAGTGTCTGCCCCCGCTGCGTACCTCTCGTCCCCCTTCCTTCTTACCTTTTCCCATCTGCCATCTGTGGCAAAGCAGTGTCTTCAGTTCCTGGCATTTCCTCCCTGTCTTTCTTTTGTCCAGATGAGCAGACAGGGGCAGGTATTCTCACCCCCCTACTTTTTTTTTTTTCTCTTGTGTATAACTTATTTTATTTTCTTTGCCAAAGATGTAGAGAACAAAATTAACAGGAGACAAGGAAGGGTAGTGAGAAACTTACAAGAAACTTGACAAGAAGGGAAAGCTCCATCTCTAAAAATAACTCCAGTCCCTGATACATCTCCTAGCATTTACAGAAGTCCCTGATTAATTTTAACTTTGGAGCCCTGAAAACTGTATTTCTTTTTTTTTTTTTTAATTTTTAATTAACGTATAATGTATTAGCCCCAAGGGTACAGGTCTATGAATTGCCAGGTTTACACACTTCACAGCACTCACCATAGCACATCCCTTCCCCAGTGTCCATAACCCCACCCCCCTCTTCCTACCCCCCCGCACCCCAGCACCCTCAGTTTGTTTTGTGAGATTAAGAATCTCTTAGGGTTTGTCTCCCTCTGGATCCCATCTTGTTTCATTTATTCTTTTCCTACCCCCCCAAACCCCATGTTGCCTCTCAACTT